>LBNU01023767.1:34313-54511 GCA_014162995.1 Artemisia annua
AAAAAAAAAAAAAAAAAAAAAAAAAAAAAAAAAAAAAAAAGACACCTTTATCTCTCTTCCATTTGACAAGACAAATATATAATTTCATTGTACATTCGTTTGGGAGTAACGATGAGAAAAATAATTGATGCAATTGTCGATCGTCTTCTCTAGAGGACAACATCACAAGGTGTCCAGTAGCTAGAAGAATATACTGTGCATTGTTTTAAACTAGGAAAAATTATCAAACTAGACCAGTCGCCCTGCGACTTATTACATGTGTCAAACGTAGACATGAGTTGCCCAAAAAATGAGTCGCCCTTAGTCTATTGTGGACTTTTGAAAATTTTAGGTCTGGAAAGTAATAAGTCGCAGGATGACTGGTCTAGTTTGATAATTTTCCCAATAAACTAAACGACAGGCACCAGTTAGTTGAAATACCAAAAATAAATTTTGAAAGGAAACAAGATAATCTTCATGATAGATATTCGTTTGGTATCAATAAGAAAAATATTTTGTGTTTTTCTCACGGCTATTGAGAGTCTTCTCTAGAGGACAAGATGATAACTAAAACTTAGTCATAACACAAGTTATCTCAGTCAATACAAAAGTAGCTAGAACACATCAAAGACGAAAAAAGAACTGATTACATTTCTAGAAGATAAAGTGAATAAGTGATTGAGTAAATGTCTTTTTCTNTATACTGTGTATTGTTCTAAACTAGGAAAAATTATCAAACTAGACTAGTCGCCCTGAGACTTATTACTTTGCAGACCTAAAATTTTTAAAAGTTCAAAATAGACCTAAAATTTTCACAAGCCAACAAGTGTCTAATTATTGTAGGTGGATTTATCTTTATTCAATTGTTTAAGGACACGTGTCAAACGTAGACACGAGTCGCCCCAAAAATGAGTCGCCCTTAGTCTATTTTGGACTTTTGAAAATTTTAGGTCTGGAAAGTGATAAGTCGCAAGGCGACTGGTCTAGTTTGATAATTTTCCCAATAAACTAAACGAGAGGCACCGGTTAGTTGAATTACCAAAAATAAATTTTGAAAGGAAACAAGATAATCTTCATGATAGACATTCGTTTGGGATCGATAAGAAAAATATTTGGTTTTTTTCTTACGGCTATTGAGAGTCTTCTCTAGAGGACAAGATGATAACTAAAACTTAGTCGTAACTCGTAACACAAGTTATCTCAGTCAATACAAAAGTAGCTAGAACACATCAAAGACGAAAAAAGAAGTGATTACATTTCTAGAAGATAAGGTGAATAAAGTTATTGAGTAAATGTCTTTTTCTAATTTCTAAAATATTACAAAAGCATGTTTCGTAGCCTATATATATGAAGTTAGACTTGGAACTCCTCAAAAATAATACATCACCATGAAATCCCAAATGACAGACATGAAATTCGTTGTTCTAATTTGGGCAGTACTTCAAATGTTTTCGTTTACAACTTCTGATAGAAATTCCACCACTGAATCCCACACCCTCATTAAATCTACCAACCTTGCAAAGCCAGGCTGCGATAGTCGATGTGGGGACTTAATTGTTCCTTACCCTTTCGGAGTTGGCGACAACTCAGAGTGTTATATAGATGAGGGATTCCACATCTACTGCAACACTTCACTAAACCCTCCAAAGGCCACTATTTATGAAGGCGACTACACCTCGATCAAATTGATATCTGATTCCACCATCCGGCTTTCCAATGTATTGTCGAGCAGGTGCTATACTCCAAATGGCACAATATACGATAATATCCGAATCACAGCAAACTTAAGTATGAAGCCGTACACCTTCTCGAAAGTTAATAAGTTCACCGTGATCGGCTGCTATGATTATGCTTGGCTAAATTCAAGAACACAATCTAGGAATGTGTCTACCGGCTGTATGGTCTTTTGTTCAACACCGGATGACGTTTTAGGTGATGAGTGTACAGGATATGGTTGTTGTCAATCATCCATACCCAACGACATAAACTTTTATGCTACCCGGGTCCGTAAATTGCAGGATTCAAGCAACGATTCAAGGGATGATGTAAGTGATGTAAATAGGAGGTCGTTTAATCCTTGTACATATGCCTTTGTTGGTGACGAGAATGCATTCAAGTTCAACGGCACGACTGATTTAAACGATACTTCCTTCAGAACGAGGATAGAAGATACAGTGCCACTAGTGCTCGAATGGGCTATTGGAAATCTGAGTTGCCCTGAAGCCGAAGCAACCGATGCTTTTGCCTGCCAATCGAATAGTGAATGTGTTAGCTCTACTAGGGAAAGTGGTGGCTACCACTGTGTTTGTAAAGAAGGCTATGAAGGAAATCCATATCTATCTCCTGGCTGCCAAGGTACAATCGGTTTACATATGTCATTGCATTATCAAAATTTCCTTTTACAAGATTCTCACAGCTAGCTCTGTATGTTCATCTCTTTAATTTCTGGTTCAGAGTACCTTTTATTATATAGGGCTATTATATATATCACCTTATATATAAATGCATGGAACATCAACGTACTATTGCGCATGAATAATTTCACAATCACCTTCTAAATAAATAGGGGTGGTTAAACTAAGCAAGTTGTCAAAAAACTTTATCTTTTACCCCTTTATGATGGATTAGAGACAAAAAAGTTTTAATATTATTTTAGTTTAACTTCTGCGTATTACAAAAGTTTACAATTGAAAAGGATTTCCAAATATGATCAAATGCATTCAATTTTACAACACTTCTAACATATTTACGACCTTATAAAAGACATAAGATTGTATAAAAGTATAATAGGCCGGGAATTTAGTAAGTTACTTAATAAAACTCGATCTGTTTTGCCTTTTAACTATGTAACCCTTTCTTTGAGAAATTTAGTTTTTTATTATTCTTTTTCTTGGGTAAAGGGTTTTAACCTGGTAAATGTATTACTTGATAAAAACAGTTAGGTACAAAGAATGTGGGTGGATCTCACATTTCAGCTCGTTACCTAAGCACAACTACATCACAAATGGCAAACAACCAATCATTACATTTGACTCAACGAAAGAAACATAAACCACTATCATCTAAGTTGACAACGGGTATGTGTAATGGCCGAAACCATCGTCCTTACCAGAGGCATATACAAGGGTGTGCGAGTTGTGCTATCGCACAGGGCCTCAAAGTTTTAGAAGCCTCAAAATATATACCTCTTTATATAGTTGTGACCTCAAAATTCATTTATAACATCAAAATGTTAACGATATACTGTAGGAAATTTTGTTCTAAATATTTGTTAAATTTAACTTCAAGTAGGCGAGAATTATGAAAAACTCATAAGAATTAAAACTATAATGTTACAATTTATTTTTAATCGTCATGTTTAGTTAATTTATAAACGGTTTCACACAGGGCCTCTATTATCTTAACTACGACACTGGTCCTTACTAGAATCATCATAATCAATACCCTCTTTGAACTTCTCCTGCAAGCTTTTACTTGCACCACTTCCTTCATAAGTAGAAACCTCTTTGTCCTTTTTGTTGATTCTTGTTTGGTCTTGGTTCCGTAGTCTCATTTAAAGTGCTTGGTCTCACAACCTCTTCCTTGTTCTCCATATTCAGCGCTTTGTCTTCCATTTGAGTCACCACCTCTTCTTTTGAAGATCCACTTGTTTTCGAACTAAAATCATAATCCTCATAAGCCACTAATAACAAAAACAAAGAAAATTTTTAGCAAAACAACTTTGTGAATAAAACAAAATATAATAGTATGTTGTAACGCGCGACAAAGTATAAATCGTTAACCTCTATTTATTGTTCATAAGCAATTTTTTAGTAATTAACATTTGAATTTGATCTTATAAAAACATTAGTTACAAATTTTTTGCACGCACGGATTTTAGGCATGAATAAATTTTAGTTTAAGTATCATGCACGAATTTTGACATGATGTATTTGTTAAATTTCTAAAATAATCAAAAGTTACGGAAACTAAGAGTTTTAACATTTTAGTTTATAAATTTGTATTTAATATAGATTCATTCTAAAGCTTTGAACTTAGTTGTAAATTTTACTGTATTTGACAACCACTAAAGTTTTGTAAATCCCCCACTCTCTTCTCTCTTTTTTCATGATTTATTTTTTGCAATTTAGAAACATTTGTTTTTATGAAAAAGAAAATCAATTTATGTAACCATGTCCTACAGCTCTTCCAGAACAAAGTTGTGTTGTTTGTCTGTCTAACTTTACGTTTACTTCAGATATCAATGAGTGTTCGGATCCAGGAACCTACCCTTGTTATGGTGATTGCATTAATACTCCAGGGAGTTACAACTGTACTTGTTTCCGAGGTACTACTGGCGATGCAAAAACACAAACTGGTTGTCAACGTTTTGCTGCTAAAGATGCAAGAGGGAAGATACACATTATAGGTATGGTAGCTCTTTCATGCAAATATGAACATGTGTATGTCCATGAGTATACCCTTTACATCCCATCTTTTCAACATGTATTTTTTTTATCTCAAAGTAACCCATGTTTTCTTCACTTAAAACTAATCCACCCAATGAGATTAACTCAAGTCTTTTTCATATTACTTTCACATGTAGCGATTGTGATCGGCTTATTAGCAATATTATGTGGGATTACGGGGATTGGCTTTGGAATAAGAAAGAGGAAGGTAACGAGGCTCAGGGAAAAGTTTTTTGAGCAAAACGGGGGGGTGTTGCTGAAACAAAAGATCGATTCACAAGGGTCGCACAAGGAAATGACTTTGTTTAACACCACAGAACTTCGTAAAGCCACTAACAATTATTCTCAAGAGAAAATTATTGGTCAAGGTGCCTATGGTGTTGTGTACAAAGGAATTTTGTCCGATAAACGTGTAGTTGCAATAAAGAAGTCAAAAGTAGTGGATGGGAGCCAGGCAGAGCAGTTCATCAACGAAGTCTTGATCCTTACACAAGTCATCCATCGAAATGTGGTAAAACTTTTGGGCTGCTGCTTGGAAGAAGAAGTCCCTGTACTTGTATATGAATTCATCTCNTACAAAGGAATTTTGTCCGATAAACGTGTAGTTGCAATAAAGAAGTCAAAAGTAGTGGATGGGAGCCAGGCAGAGCAGTTCATCAACGAAGTCTTGATCCTTACACAAGTCATCCATCGAAATGTGGTAAAACTTTTGGGCTGCTGCTTGGAAGAAGAAGTCCCTGTACTTGTATATGAATTCATCTCAAATAACACTCTTTACCATCACATTCATCATAGGTTGGGTGGAATGAGTTGGTTATCATGGGAGAACCGGTTGAGAATTGCTGCTGAAGCTGCTGGTGCACTTGCATATCTTCATTCTGAAACTATTATGCCAATCATACATAGAGATGTCAAGTCGACCAACATACTATTAGACGATAACTACACCGCTAAAATTGCAGATTTTGGTGCATCAAGGTTAGTCCCATTAGATCACGACCAAGTAACTACTCTTATTCTAGGTACACTAGGGTATTTGGATCCACAATACTATCACACAAGCCAGTTAACAGAGAAAAGTGACGTATATAGCTTTGGAGTGGTCCTTGCAGAACTCATAACAGGGAAAAAACCCATTGGTGCCGATAGAATCAATGAAGAAAAAAATTTAGCAACATATTTTGTTAATTCAGTTAAAGAAAATCGCTTATTCGAAATTGTTGAACCTCGACTCTTACGTGAAGGAACTCTTGACAAGTTACAAACACTAGCTGATTTGGTCAAGAGATGCCTTAGTTTACAAAGCCACGATAGACCTACGATGAAAGAAGTGACAATGGAGCTAGACGGCTTGAGGAAATTGACAACCCATCCTTGGATTCCACTAACAAGTCAAGAGACTAGAAGCTTAGTCTTAGAAGTTGAGCAATCTGATCTTTACGAGGCTCCATTAGTTTCATATGGTCCTAATGAATGGGATTCTTACTCGGGTAGTAGAAACATGTTGTTTGAAGAATATGAACCACGTTAGTGCTTCTTAGAGTGTGAAATAAGTGAGCGTCTCCAGCATGATTGCGTCCATAATGATTGTTAAAGTTATAATTGTTTGTATGTATAATATATATCTATAATGTGGTCTTTAATTATATATCTTTCTTGGAGTTCAAAACTTATAATTTGCAGCAATTAATTATGGTACTTCCTGGTTGTGTCAGTTTGTAATAATTCTAAGTTTTATGAATTCGCAGTATTTATGTATGTATTCCAGACTCATCATGAAATAAAACCTCTACGTACTAGCATATTTTGAAGACACATTCCTTACTTTTATGAACGGTTGAAGTATATTTAGCAAAACTCTAGCAAGAAGCTAGAGCAAAATGAGATTAAAATGTAATCTTTAGAAAGGAAAAGTTATAATGGCATAGCATATTCAATTCCTTACTGAAGATGTCCATCACCATCACCACATAAAAATGATCTATCACTGAGTATACTCAAAGACAGTATTTAGTCGGAGGCTTTTAAGTGAAATAAATCAGGGATACCAAAGAGAAAGAAACCGAAATGCGAAAATGACAACCCTACTTGTTTTTTCGCATTTTTTTCTAACAAATTTCGATTTCATCTAAACACCCATTTTTTTTGCACATTTACGAATGCCTGATTCACGGTATTTGTTCAGTATTTTGAATTTTACCATATTGACTTTTATAGCATTAGCCGTAAAATCTAGTAATTAGTAACCAACAAAGAGCGAACGACCTTCATCTACTCATCACCTTTAGTGACACTTATAAAGTAATAAACCAATCCTTAAAATCAAACTCACCTTCCAAAGAGTCCCAGTGTATCCTCCCCCAGTATCAAGTCCAGATTCTCCTCAGAGACATTCATTTTTAAGACTCACTGACGTAAATGGCAAGTCTGATCTTACTCAAGACTCAAGTTGTAGGAAACATTACTTTATGGATACACGAATAGTAGCATTGTTCATGCATAAGTTTGAGGTAGTCTAGAGTTCCTAAATGCACAAATATAAATTAATTGCATGACACAGTAATATGATACCCTCTTTATCACAGGGACTTTAATTGATTTTATAAATTCACGAGAGGTGAGTGATTATTATGGGGTGAAGGTGGTGGGAAGGAGGTTATATAATGTGGCGCTGAGTTGGCAGTGGTAAAGACTACTACCATTACATCCGGTTAAATAGTTGTTTGGCATGGGATTTGTTCCACTTTTTTCTACCACATGTAGGGAAGAACAAACGTATCATTTAATGAAGGTATTCATCTTAATACACTGTGTAATCTTGATAGATAACATGTATAATAGTTATATATCATAAATGTTCCTTGTACGAGGTTTCTGATTTTGCTTCTTTAGTTTCTATAGTGACGGAAAACTTGAGACGCGGATTTGTTTATAGTCATACCATATTCGTTTTGTAATTTCAAGCCACTTATTATACATATTAAAAGAGTCAAAAACACAAAACGAATAGAAAGGGCAGAAGATAGCCTTAAATTGTAAAGCTACATGTTGTCGTAACGTTATTACAGGACGACAACACCTCCAATGTCTAAAGTTAAAAGGTACCCATTAGAAAACTAGAAATTATCATGGCACTCGTTTGGGACCTGGTGTTTTCACGATCACGACTTTTAAAGGTCTAGCTTCTCTAGAGGACAAGATCACAAAGTCTTTGTTCAAACCGAATTAAGTTACGCATAACATGCACAAGTTGATCCTGTCAATACAAAACAACTAGAACAATCATCATCGCGACTCACAAGTACGTACTATTTTGATAACAAGAATTTACAACTGATTACATGTCAAGAAGATAAAATGAATAAGTTACTGAGGAAATGTCTTTTTTTCTAAGATAATACAAAAGTTTGTTTCGTAGCACCTAGTATTTTGCAAAATACTGAGAACTCCGGAAAAAAAACGTACAAAGCGTACGAAAACGTACGCCAACGTATAAAAATGTACCAAAACATATAAAAACGGATAAAAACATTCTAATAACCAACTAGACCCATTTATAATATTAATCATTTTGACCTGCTAGACCCGTTAAGTAATTGTTATATAATTGCACTTTATATCAAATAACCAACTTGACCCGTTTATAATGCAGCTTTTACCTTATATTTAGGTTTATAAGCTTATCCACGGAGCGTATGACCTTATAAGACTACAATATATGCTAATAGCTTGCATGGTATTCTATTTCATGTGATACAAACTAGTCGATCGTCTCGGTTCGCCCGGATACGTGTCACTTTGTTACTTCTATTTCAAAATTAATTTTCACATTTTTGTTTTGATATGTTTTAAAATAATTATCCACTTATTTCAATTGATAAAAAGTCTTGGAAACTATTAGAATAGTATTTTTCATTCCAAAGACAATCCTCTTCGTAAAGAACTAAAGACTTTTGGGGCCCAAATGAACCTGACCAGGCTTAGACCAGGTTTTTGGGCTTTTTGTTAAACGTATTTATCTAAAAGAAGTTTTCATGTTCATTCGTTGAACCACATTATTCAGTCTCAGTCATGTTATAACTTAATATGTGCATATTTTTAAGTAAAGAAAAACATAAAAATATGTTTATTTGTTGCAAACAAGTTTAACAAGGTCACTCACTTCCATAAACGAGTTTAACAAGTAACTAGATATTTTCATTTTCATTTAATTTTAGGGCTAATGACTTGAAAATGTATTTAACTTGTTAATTTTTGTTGTTCTGTATAGCTTTTTTTTTTCATATTAAAACACAAACCTTTTGAATGTTGTCTATTGTATGTATTTTGTGACCGTTTGTACATGTAAAATGACCATATTACCTTTCGAAATTTGAAAAAAAGCAAGAGTAAAATGGTCAGAAAGTACACACAATATACGAAATTCAAAAGATTTGTGTTTTAATAAGAAAAAAAAGGCTACATAGAAAAAAAAATAACAAGTTAAATACATTTTCAAGTCATTAGCCCTTGCAACTACTTTCTTTCACAAAACTAGATACTAATGTAGCAAAATCTTCACAAAAAGATACCTTTAATGCTTTTATCTATTAAAAAAAGTGCATTATCACCCTTTTACTCACGCAAAAAAATACAAACAACAAGCTAGTCTTGCTTACATTGACACCAACACAAACAACTATTAAGGCTAAACTAATCAATTGCATCAAAACTATATATAAATTCCATCTAATAGTTCTCAAAGTATAAAGCTACTTAGAATATTCAAGTTCGCTAGCATTTAAAATCAGAGACGGAATTAAGGGACTTTTCGGGAACCCCATGAATTTTTGCACCGTAGTGTAATTTTTTTGTCAGAAATCTTGATTTTTAAGAAATGAACCTGATCCTAAATTTTTTTGTCACGTATTTCGTTTATTTGGTAGTTAGTATATTGTATGACTTGTTTTGAGAACCGCTCTTTAGTATGACTTATGACATCCATTAGGTATATGTGTACATCAAGATTAAATATATATTTATAAATATGTGTGATTACAACGAGTCGAAGTTTTTTGAGTAACTCGAGCTCGAACTTGACTCGAGCTCGATCAAGTTGAGCTTATCGAGTCTCGAGTTCGAGTTCAAGCCAATAAAATGAGCTCGAAATGTTTATCGAGCTGAGCTCGAGCTTATATAGGCTCGACTCGAGTTATTGTCGAGCTTTTAACACTTACATATATTAGGTGTATGTATACATCAAGATTAAATATATATTCATAATTGTGTCGAGCTTTTCTAGCAGAGCTCAAGCCGAATTCAAATCTTATTTTACATTTTGATTTTAGATGGTTCAAAAAACATGTCATTACAAATAAGTCAAGCTCAAACTGAATTTAAATTTTCTCAAGCCGATCTCGAGCTTCCTTCAAGAAGGCTTGTCGAGCTTACGGGAATGTCGACTCCAGTCGAACTCTGTCAAAATCCGACTTGATTCGACTCGTTTATACCCAAAGAATAATCTAAATAATTGGTAATCACCTTAGAGTAGACTTTCTTGCTTTAGTAACTTGTCCAAGATGCGAGTTGTCGAATAATTGCTACTATCATTGCTTTGCAAGAATCCTAATATGTAACATCAATTCTTACCATATGCCTTTAATTCTTTTGAAGTGTTTCATTTACTTATTTTCATTTATGCTTCACCTGCTTCCAGTAGGTATTCATTCAAATCACTTATTTCACTTGTGAGTATCATAATGTATTAAATTCTTGAATTGCTATCTTTAATTCTTTCACATTTTGTTTCATCCATTAAAAAAAGGTACCATCTCTTCACTAAGCCTATTCTTTAGCAGCTAAACCTGTTCGTGTTTCTGAGACATAAGATACGACCAAGTGTACACGGGTTGCCCCATATTCAACGTGAAAAGAGTAATCAAGAGTTGCTAATATTACCTTTAACTATGTTTCTTTAAATTTTTAGCCGACTATTACACGAGTTTAACTATTAACCAAAGCAAACACTAGCAGGTTTGAAAGTTTTTGAGAAACATTCTTTTGCATGACTTGTGAGGTACACATACTAGAGCATGCATTACTATACACTACTCCTAATTATTTTCTTCCTCTCGATCTGTTCGGCTTACACGTTATCTTTCTTTTCCATCTTTGTTGTTTTCTTTCTCTCTCACAACCTCACATTTTTCTTTCAAAATATTGATAACGACTTAACAACTTCTGAAAGAAGGTACGTCCATCGTTCAACTTAATTTTTTAGCGTACAAGCCTATATAATTTTGATTTATATTTAATAAACTTGTATATGCTCCTAGGTTTTAAAATAAGCCAAAAAAAGGTGGACTTATAAAACATAAACCAAAAACATATACGTAGTAACATCATAAACATTAAAATAAGCTAAAACAAACACCCCATATGTGGTCACAACTTTATTGCGATTAAGAAATTTTTGCTTACAAAAATAAATACGTTTTTGTAGAATGATCAACATTATCAACATTTCATATTTGGAAAATTATAAAAACTCACAGTGCCAATATTTGTAATGATTGATGATCTTTTGCAAAAATAAATATTTTTTGGCAAAAATAAAATTTGGAAGCAACCAAAAGAAATTTCATGGTAGATATTCATTTGGGACCAGAGAAAAATCTTAGGTGTTTTTACCAGGTGAAATTTGGAAGTATTCTATTAAAAAAAGGCGGCTCAGACAATTCAAAATAAAAGATATTTTTCATCAACGCGTCTACTTATTCTGGAAACATGAAACTACGACTAGGTTAACTTGAAATACTGAGTAACTATTATGCGGTTCGTAAAGAAATCGAATCTATGGAAATTCTTGTGCTTACTTTCAGTTGGCGAGGACATGTCGTCGCCAATGTGTCCTCCCAATACGCCAGTCACTAAATCGATCTGTTGGAGAGGACTTTTTCAAAGTTTAGCGATGACCATGTGGGACCCACCCAAATCTCAATCAAAGTTATAATCCGGACCCACCACACGTGTGGTGAGGACGTGGCTTCGCCAAAACCTAATTACATAATTAATTAACTATAGTAAATAATTAATTATATAAATTAATTAATTAATTTAACACTATAACTAGCCAGGCCTACCAGAGTTTTCGCGAGGACAATACCGTTAATAATAAAACATGGTTAAGGGCATTGGCGAGGGCATCTCCTCGCCAATACCACCTGCACATAAACATGTCCATAACTATCCATAATCACTCGTGGAAAGAAACACATAAACAAAAGTCGACAAAATACCACACAATCATAACTACACCACAATAATCCCTACTCCCCATCCCCATTACCATCACCATCATCGTTTTCATCATTACCCCCTAGGACTTGACTAAGTATTTCAGCATCGGTCATTGGAATCCCTGCGGAGGTACTCACACCCTCTGCACGCAACATGAGCATTTCTTCCCGTGTAGTTACAAAAAATGAGAAAATTAATCTATCAGTCAGGATACATTATGTTTCATTTAAGTGCGTGCGTTTGGAAAAACAAAGGAGGCATTGTAATGTATTGTAATGTGTTGAAAATTCAAAGGAAATAAAACTCACTGCCAGGCACGTGAGCCCGCCAAATGCACTCAACAAACCTACAACCAATTTACCCGCCCATTTGTTTAGTTTAAATACACACTTTACATTTCATTCTCGTTATTAAAATTTGATTCTCTCTTTCATTCTCTTTAATCTATTGTACAATTCATTTTTCAATAAGAAAACACTTTTACCGATCTTGATTCCGAATTTGCCTATTATTGTGAATTCCAATTATGGTTGTGGTTGTTGCTTCCGATTATTAATACTAGGATTAATGACATATAATAGCAACGTATTTTTTCATTTGTTCCATTATCAGATACGAACCCAAAAAAACCACAATACCCATCCAACTTGGATTTGATTGATGAAAAAAAGTTCTAGTACACAATAGAAACACTGATTACATTACTTGAAAGCTAACAATTACACTAGAATTTGAAAAAGTTACAATTCGACATACATAAACTAAAATTACACTAACTACACTTCTTCCTTGCTTCTCTTCTATTTATAGCCATCATTTAGGGTTTCTGGAAGCCTTCTGAGTAAATCCCAGCTGTCCAATTGCAAAGTGGATGATCCTGGCCATTGATTTGATTTTGGCGCCAAAAGGTGAAACTGCAAATTGCACTGTGATTGCAAATGGGGGGGTAGTGGCATTTAATGATGTTGTCTTGTTATGTATATATGGTGGGGGTGAGTGGTTTGGGCGGTGGGATTGGATGGTGAGGTGATGGTGCAAGTTGCAGGGGAAGAGGTGGGGTGTTGAGTGTGAACGGGGAAGGAGGGAAAGGGGGGTCTGGGTTTTTTTTATAAAAAATGGAAATGGGCTTGTTGGGTTTGGGCCAAAAAGAAACAGGCCAAGGGTTTATGGGTTGTGTTTGTGTTTTGTTTTTGGATTGGATTTTGGGTTTGGTTTAAGAAGATAATAAAGGATCCGTTTGGTTTAGAATTTAACACAAGGACCATTGTTGTAAATTTGGATTTTTTAAGGGGACTGAATTTGGCAACTTTCCAAACTTATCAAAAGGGTTATTTTTGCCAAGGTTGAATAATATGAGGACCACTTTTGATAATTTCTATTTTTTGAATTTCCAAGGACTAAAATTGCCAAGTTTCCAAAGTACAGGGACCAAACTTGTAATTTTCCAAAATTTTACCATAAGGACCAATTTTGTCATTGATGAATAGTTCAAGGTTTATTTTTGACTATTTTCACTTTTTAAGTTCACCAAGGACTATTTTTGACATTTTTCAAACTTGGGGGACCAAAGTTGTAAATTTGTGATTTTTGATATTCAAAGGGTTTGTTTTGACAACTTATGAATCCCCAAGGACCATTTATGATATTTTGCATATTTTGAAATAATCAGGGACTAGTTTTGACATTTTATGAAAGTTGAGGGACTGAAACTGCCAATTGTGCAAACTTTGTTCGTTTTTCATTTGTTTTCAAACATTTTGCATCTAGAACACATAAAACACACTTTTGGAATATTTTCACTATTTTGATGCATTATTTGGTGTTTTTGGATGTTTTGGCAGTTCAGATTAGGTAAAAATGATGAGTATTTACACACTCATCAGCTTGCTCCTAAGAATTAAAGACGAAGAAGAAGAGAGATTTACTTAACAATTCATTACTTTCAATGATAAATAATGAGGTATAAATACCCAAATAGTCCTAACTTGTAACACAAGTCGATAATGAAGACATTCCTATTGCGTTACAAACACATATCCTAAACATTAGATAGTTATCCTAATACGATAGCCTTGTGCCATTAACCACAGGCGCGACACTCCCCACTCCTTCAAAACCACCTTACCCTCAAGGTGTTGCTTTGAAATCTCTTCTCACGTAATTTCAGGATCCCATATCGTCCTTTGTGCAAAGAGAGGCCCGAACAAAAAATCTTGTTACAGCCACCCAATGGAGTCCATAGTATGCTGGAAGGAATGCCATCTATTGTACTTTCTCCTTGACACTTGGAGCACCAAATTTTGCATATGATTACATCTTAAGTCGCGCCCATGTGAAGGCCAGTGCATTAGTTCTAAGCATGTTTGTCCTTATACTGTCACATCCATGTGTGGTTGTAGATTAAAGCAACAAGTTGTGTCCTCATGCTTGTTCCACAAATTAGTTTCACGAGCGAGCTGCAATTCAACTTCTCCTTGCGCCAGTAACGAATTTGTTTCTTTTTTTTAAGCATCTGTTTCGAGGCCCCTGAACTTGACAATGGAGCATCACCTTCACCATTTTCTTTTGTGGGTTTGTTGGGAAAACTGGTGATCTGACTTTCAACCTCGTTAGCAATCTCATCTCCATGTAACGTATAATTCTTATTAACAAGCGGGTTACTGTTAGTGTTGGTGGCAGGTTGAGTGGATGGTGGTAACAATGGTTGTTTTACTGGATCGTGTCGAGTAGCAGAGAATCGTGGATCTGGCTGTTTCTGAGCAAGTACACTTGTGTTGATGCCGTTTGTTTTGAGGACTGAGGTTGACCATTGGTCTTTCAAACGAGCCTCGATCATGTGTGCCAAGAAAAAAGCTTCGCCTAGTGTAGTAGGTTTTGACACTAGGAGTTCCAGTTGTAATGTCGGTTTAATGCCGGAGATATAAAACAAAATCAATAAGTTTTCTGAGATAACTGTGACCTGATTCATGAGTTTTTCAAACTCACTTTGATATGCCGCGACCGTCTCTAACTGTAACAGTTTAGAAAGAACCCCTTGCGGATCCTCCCCCAAATTGGTTCCTAACACTCTCTTCAAACCGTTCCCAATCGATGATCAACCCATTCTTTGACATCCAATGAAACCATTCCACCACTGCGCCTTCGAGGTTAGAACCCACAATCCTCAAACGTTGATCTGCAGGTGTGTTAAGTAATGCAAAGTATTTTGTAATGGCGAAAATCCACCTATCCGGATCATCCCCTGCAAATTTGGGAACATCCAAATGCATTGATCGTGACAACAATAACCCATGATTGCTACCACCTCCAGCACGGTTCTGAAACAGTTCCCGAGTTGCCTGTAACTCGGCTCGTAAGGCTTTGCTCCTGGAAATCCGCGGCTTGTTGCTGTGCTAGCTGTTGTACCACGTCGGCCTGCTCTTTAAACCACAAATGAACAGTGTTTTCATCCATGGATAATGACAACTCCAATTGAAACACTACCTAATTGAACAACGAACAATATTCCGGGAAGAACAGTAAATTCCGACGATGAACAAAACCTTTTTTATAAACTCTAAAATCGACAGCTATCAATGAGACCTTCAACGAGATCTCTCAATGAAAGCACTAATTGATAAGACCCAAGATAGGTAGTACCGATAGTTGGCACCACTTTTAGCGGGTTCTTGCTCCCTAAGAATTAAAGACGAAGAAGAAGAGAGATTTACTTAACAATTCATTACTTTCAATGATAAAAAATGGGGTATAAATATCCAAATAGCTATAACTTGTAATACAAGTCGATAATGAAGACATTCTTAAAACGACACAAACACATATCCTAAACATTAGATAGTTATCCTAATGCGTAGCCTTGTTCCATTAACCACAAGCGTAACACTATTTATTGACAAGTTGCACGGATTCAGTGGCGGAACTAGAACATTTTTTTTGGGGGGGCCGAATCGGAGATTTGTTTATAACCTCAACTAAATTATATTTACACTAGGTGTCGCAAATTTTGGGGGGCCGGGACCCTCCCATGCCCTACATAGGTCCGCCCTTGCACGGATTCACATAGTTTTTGCAATTAAGCTCCGAAAATTATGCCGAAGGACGATTTCCACAGTTTTTTCAAGCTACTTAAAATGATGCTTGAAGGATGATTTCCACAGTTTTTGCAAGCTCTTCAAAATGATGCTAAGTGTATAGCCGAAGGACGACATCTACAGTTTTTGCAAGCTCCTCAAAATGATGCTAGGCGTATAGCCGAAGGACGATTTTCACAGTTTTTGCAAGCTCCTCAAAATGATTCTTACGTTTTTCTTACGTTTTTGTTTCATTATCTTACGTTTTTGTTTGCATGTTAGTCCTTTGGACTAACGACCGCTTGTAGTTAACTCAAAAACAAGTTTTTCTTACGTTTTCATATGTTTTCTTACATTTTCATACGTTTTTATCCATTTTTATACGTTTTCACCCGTTTTCTTTACGTTTTTGTTAGCACCATTGGTCCTTTTGACTAATAACCGTTTTTAATTACTAAAAAATATGTTTTCTTATGTTTTTATACGTTTTCTATGTTTTCATAAATTTTCATACGTTTCTATCCATTTTTATACGTTTTCGCCCGTTTTCTTACATTTTTGTTCGTTTTAAACGTTTTCATCTGTTTTTATATGTTTTCGAGCGTTTTTATACGTTTTCGTCCGTTTTTATACGTTTTTCTTACGCTTTCATACGTTTTTGTTCATTTTTAAACATTTTCATTCTTTTTTGTGTGTTTTCAAGCATTTCACACGTTTTCGGCCGTTTTTATACGTTTTTGATACGTTTGCGTCCGTTTTTATACGTTTTATACGTTTTATCCGTTTTCATACGTTTTCATATTTTTTTATATGTTTTATACGTTTTCGTCCATTTTTATACGTTTTCATCCATACGTATGAAAACATAAGAAAAACGTACAAAAATAGATGAAAACGTTTAAAAACGAACAAAAACGTATGAAAACATAAGAAAAACGTATATAAATGTATAAATACGGACAAAAACGTAAGAAAACATATAAAAACGGACGAAAACGTTTAAAAACGAACAAAAACGTATGAAAAGATAAGAAAAATGTATAATAACGGATTAATACGTAGAAAAACGATTGAAAACGTATAAAAACGGAATAGAACGTTTAAAAACTAACAAAAACGTATGAAAACGTAAGAAATCAGACGTATAAAAACGGATAAAAACTTATGAAAACGGATAAAAACGTATGAAAACGTATGCAAACGTATGAAAACATATTTGAGTTAATTACAACTGATCGTTAGTCAAAACGTATGGTAATAGAACAAATGAGAAAGTACGTTGCAATTACACACCAAAAGGACTAACGGAGCAAAGAGTTGAATGGTTATTATGATAATTTTTTGGGTTCGTATCTGATAATGGAATAAGTAAGAAAATACTTTGCTAGTACATGTCATTAACCCTTAATACTAATCCAAGTAACACATTCCAAATAGTTGATAGCCATTTCAATTAGAAAAAATAAAATAAAATAACACCCATTAACCATTTTGTCACTTAAACACAATAATAAATTAGAAATAGTAAAGAAAATGAAAGTCAAATGACGATGACGAATTCTTGTTATCAAAGATACTTGAGACCTTTACTTTTAATATTGTAAATAATTAAATAAGTTGTAGGCTTTGAATTGGTCAATTAAGAAGTAATCAAACACCCCCTATGAAAGCATGTCTTGTAGCTGATATAAAGTTAGGCAGAGAACCCCTTAACAACGACAGCACTAGGGAAAGAAAAATTCACAATAGGAAGCCATGAAATTCTTTGTTCTAATGTGGGCTGTATTTCAAATGCTTTCGTTTACAGCTTCTGATACGAATTCTACCTCTGAATGGTACACCTTCATTAACTCAACCAACCTTGCAAAGCCAGGCTGTGACAGTCAATGCGGGGACTTAATTGTTCCTTACCCTTTCGGTGTAGGCAACGACTCAAAGTGTTATATAGATGAGGGATTTCGCATCTACTGCAACACTTCACTAAACCCTCCAAAGGCCTCTATTAATTTAGGCGGCTACACCTCGATCAAATTGATATCTGATTCCACCGTCCAGCTTTCCAATATATTGGCGAGCAGGTGCTACTCTCCAAATGGCACAATATACAATGATATCCCAATCATAGCAAACTTTAGTGTGAAGCCATACACCTTCTCGAAAGTTAACAAGTTCACAGTTATCGGCTGCTATGATTATGCTTGGCTCTCCTCAAGTACAGAATCTAGGAACGTGTCTACCGGCTGTATGGTCTTTTGTTCAACACCGGATGACGTTTTAGGTGACGAGTGTACAGGATATGGTTGTTGTCAATCATCCATACCCAACGACATAAACTTTTATACTACCCGGGTCCGTAAATTGCAGAATTCAAGCAACAATACAAGTGATGATTTAAGTGATACATATAGGAGATCGTTTAACCCTTGTACATACGCCTTTGTTGGTGACGAGAATGCATTCAAGTTCAATGGCGCGAGTGATTTAAATGATACTTCCTTCAGAAAGAGGATAGAAGATACGGTGCCACTAGTACTCGAATGGGCTATTGGAAATCTGAGTTGCCCTGAAGCCGAAGCAACCGATGGTTTTGCCTGCCAATTGAATAGCAACTGTGTTAGCTATACTGGTGAAAGTGGTGGGTACCGTTGTGTTTGTAAAGAAGGCTATGAAGGAAATCCATATCTGTCTCCTGGCTGCCAAGGTATGATTTAATTTAGAATTTTTCAATTGAATATATCTCAACCATATGTTTAATTTCCTACTACACANTTTTTTTTTTTTTTTTTTTTTTTTTTTTTTTTTTTTTTTTTTTTTTTTTTTTTTTTTTTTGAACATAGTCTATAAGCTTATAAATTAGTCCTTTGTATTTGAAGATGTTGAAGATGACATCAATTCATCAAAGTGACTAGTGGGGCTTTTTTTATTTTATTTTTTATTTATTTATTTTTTTTTTATTTTTATTTTTTTAAAATTTACGAACACGCATATGTTTAGCTTTTTCTATTGATGACTGAATTAACAGGAAGTATAATACTCCATATTAAACCACATAACTACTACAAGTAAAATCTTAAAATTCTCAAGTTCATATTCGCCCAACATTTGGCATCGGTGTTAACTTTAAGCTCTAACATGAAATAATATGAACAATGCATCTGTTATCTTTGTTGCTTAATAGGCGAAATAGTTCTCTTTGTTCTTATTGCATTTGCTGCGTATAATTTTCATCTTTTAGCAATTTGTTAATTTAACAATCTTGTTGCTAGTTTAATTTAATGAATTTTATGCTCAAAGTTAAAATTGTCTCGCTTTAAAGCTTACTGCCTTTACATTTCAATATCTTAATGTGTTTGAGCCATCGGGACACCAAGAAAGATAAACTTGTACCCATTCAAAGCTTACAAATCTGCTTACATAGCAAATTAGCTATTTAAAGGGGATTATAAAGCCTTAGAATATCCAGATCTCACTGATTCAGGGATGAATTTTCATTCTACTTTAACCAAAGTGTTACTTTAATTTACAACCTTTTTCTAATAAAAAAAACGTTACATATAGTGACACCTTTTGTGTGTCACTGATAGGTCTATCAAAAACAATATTTTCTTTGTAATGATATTTAGTGTTATAAATTACGTATTTTGCTCTTCATGATATGTCATATATAATGATTCCTTAATTTTGTTATGTTGAAGATTAGCCAATCATGTGTTCCTTTTTTGCTAGATATCAATGAGTGTAATCGAATGGAGGATTTTCCATGCTATGGAACTTGTACTAATACTCCCGGGAATTACACATGCAAATGTAAAAAAGGGTATTCTGGTGATGGCAAGATTCCAAATGATTGTCGTCGTAAACCATTCAAAGTGCTCGGACTTTCGATAGGTATTTACTAGTTCCCTTGAATCCTAAAAATAAAATCACAAAACGGCAAAACTTTTTATGAACAATGAAAACAAAGTCTTTATATATATATATATATATATATATATATATATATATATATATATATATATATATATATATATATATATATATATATATATATATATATATATATATATATATATATATATATATATATATATATATATATATATATATATATATATATATATATATATATATATATATATATATATATATATATATATATATATATATATATATATATATATATATATATATATATATATATATATATATATATATATATATATATATATATATATATATATATATATATATATATATATATATATATATATATATATATATATATATATATATATATATATATATATATATATATATATATATATATACATATATATATATATATATATATACATATATATATATATATATACATATATATATATATATATATATATATATATATATATATATATATATATAT
>LBNU01023767.1:72810-84518 GCA_014162995.1 Artemisia annua
TATGAAATTCCGCGGTTATATTGATATTATGATTGTGGTTAACGTTTGCGTGTCATGAGCTTAGCATCATCAACAATGTTATATGCACAGGGATGCCTCTATACATTGGTTGTTATCTTGATTACCCGATATTAGCATATGTTGCTCATATCTTATGATTAAAACCTTGTGCTCAACTTTATATATATTTAAACCTATGGATTACACTCAACCTTTGTGTTGACTTTTTAAGCATGTATTTTCAGGTAATAATGTTTAGCTTGGCATGATGATAATTTGGGCGTGGAGGAGTGGCTAAGGCTGGAGGGGCGTTTTTGTCACGGCAGCTTAACTACTTTACTACCCTATTTTGCATGTCATTCGTAAAACCTTTTGTGTCTTATACATTTCCGCTGCTATACTTTGTTTATTTTTCCGCTGCAAACTCTATTTACTTTTCCGCTGCAACTTTGACTAAAGAGTACTTGTACTCTAAACGGTTTGTAAATCGAATGATATGTTTTGGTCATATTTCAAACGTCCCGAGTTGTGGTCGTGTACTATAAATGTGCCTGGTTTCTATTTTCGTAATACCCCCAGCACGATAGCTGCCATATTTGAGTTGGGGGTGTTACAGATAGAGAAAGTTTTGCCAAAAGAGAAGCAATTTTTCGGTGAAGGCACGGAGGAGTGGTGTGAGGGTGTTCGGGAATTGAGATTGATTATTTTAAGTACTTTTCTTTATAATCTTTCAACTTATTTGAGATGTAACAATGATTAAATATTTCCCTTATATTTACCTAAAAGAAATGATATTTCTTCCTCCATAACATTTCTATTTATCCTCCTACTTACACGTTCCGACACGTGAAAAAACTAACGGCTTAAATTAAGCTAAAACAAAGTTATATTTTTATGTGGGTAGGAGGATTAGTAGGCACAAAATATATGAAGATATAGCAATACTCTTATCTAAAATCATATAGTAAACTGATTAGGTTAAAATTTTCTACCTAATCATTTTTCCTTTCGGATTTTGTTTGTAAAATTTTACAGCAAAGTTTTTGGCTTTTTTTATCTTATTTAAGAAAAATAATCCCATTTTAGTGGGCTATGGGTGTGTTTGTTTAAGCTTAATTTTTTCGGCTTACAGGCTTATTGAACTTTTGAAAAGCTAATAAGCACAACTTTTTGAGCTTATGAGCTTAAGTACCAAAATAAGCCATAAGTTTATAACCCTTAAAATCAGAGCTTATTAGCTTTTTCAATAAGCAAGAAAACTAAGCTAAAACAAACACACCTAAGCTTAGCTTATTGTAACACCCCCAACTCAAATACGGCAGCTTTCATGCTGCTGGGGGTTTAATTACGCAAATAGAATCAAGCACATTTTATAGCTAGCCGACCAAAGGGATTCATCGGAAGACACGCGGTTGACAGTTTCTGCGAAATGTATGAGCATGTCGTTCGTAAAACCTTTTGTGTCTTATACATTTTCGCTGCTATACTTTGTTTATTTTTCCACTGCAAACTCTATTTACTTTTCCGCTGCAACTTTGACTAAAGAGTACTTGTACTCTAAACGGTTTGTAAATCGAATGATATGTTTTGGTCACATTTCAAACGTCCCGAGTTGTGGTCGTTTACTATAAATGTGCCTGGTTTCTATTTTCGTAATACCCCCAGCACGATAGCTGCCATATTTGAGTTGGGGGTGTTACACGTTCTGTGTAAAAACAAGTGCTATGGCGTAGCGCTATGACTAGCTTCGCCGTAGCCTCTTATCTGCTGTCATAATCAGCTATGACTACGGTGGTATGATCAATTAGCTACGCCGTAATCATAAAAATTCCTACCAAAGTTTCAAATATCGGTTTCCCACTCAAATATTCAAAGGGGCTAGTCCAATTATATCGATTAGTAATAATTTAAACCTAACCCTAATTTCATTATTTGAATCGAATAAATCCTAAAATCAAATTTATATATTTGTTCAAGCGATCCAAAAACAGGTTAAATCATAAACCTAATCGTGGATAATCCTATTCCTCTAATTCTAGCATAGTAAAAACCCTAATAAATTGCAATAAATAATAAGAAAGGACAAGAAAAGAGATAGGGGTATTTACCTGCCATTGTAGATGCAAAGGAAAGTGGATGAACAAATTTTCAGAAAAATATTCGCAGAGGTTATGTGTGTGTGAAAAGTTTTTCGTGAAAGTGAATGTATGTGCAGAATCACGTATTTATATCCTCAGGTTGCTACGTCGTAGCTCCTAGAATGGGGTACGCCGTAAATAGTGTAAAATGTTTAAATTTATTTTAATTCTAAAATATTGCTACGGCGTAGTTCTTAAAGTGGCTACGCCGTAGTTGGGTCAAAATTTTTGATAATTTAAATTGTTAATGAAATTTTCGTACCTGGATATCCATGATTTCGTAACGAGGTCAAAACTCGTACGTAGATCGTCAATTCATGATTTGTCTTGATCTTTTAATTTGAAAATTGAAACATACCCTTAATTCGCCTAAATAAACTGCTCCCCGGCAGCGGCGCCAAAAACTTGATGCGTTTTATTCATCCTATTTTACATTTATAAACTTGGAGTTATAAGGATTAACACATACTAATGGGCAGTGTACCCGGTCATGTGTAGTATGCCTTTAGATAAATCCGAGTGTCGTCCCAAGAGCTGTTGTTCTGGCAAACTAAGATAAATACTAAAAAGGGGTATTAGTTGAATAGAGTAAATAGTAACCAAGACGTAAATAAAACAAAAGAGGAAATAAAGATAAGAGAGTTCGAGATAGGTTATTAAGATGTTAAGGCAAAGCACATTCATATTCTAGTATTCTATGTAGTGGGTGAAAGTCGACAAGAGTCAATTGGTCAGATCGTCAGCCCTATCTTGCATCTCGTCCTATTCCCGACTATTGTAAAGCCGATAGTTCATCAGGCGGTGTGAACCTCCGAAGATGCAAGAGTCATTAAGTGCCATGTTTAATAGACTTGTTCTAGTGCAACCCGGCATGGTCAGATCTTAGATTCCCTCTAGCTCCTTAAGCGTATGCAATTGGTAGGTGGTCCTAGGGTTAATTCGCACATAAGGAAAGGTAGTACTATGGCCAATACTTACCAATCCCCACAACCTACTCGTCTAGGGTCCTAGGGTTAATTCACCTAGACTAGTAGATACTACCAATCTTTTACACTACCGAAACGAAAGAATAACAAACAAGCAAAGAAAACTTCTACATAGATAAACATGAATGATAAACTTAAACCAAATCTCAATAAAAAGAATTCATGAATGTAAAACAAAATAGAATTCGAACATGTATTAGACTAGGATGCTCCTAGTCTAATTAGACACCATTTCTCTAGCTTTCATGGTCTTCATTCTTCTTCTGGGTCGTTCTCCCCAAACCCTAGTGAAGGTTTGGGGAAGAGGAACATTACATCGAATAAACGAATTTCCTTTGGTATTTATAGTGCTCGTCAATGCTATGGCGTAGTTGTTTGGTAGGACTACGCCGTAACCTTCGGTAACCATCTCTACGGCGTAGCTTGTTGGAATGCAACGTCTTAGTCTTCATAAAATCCTTCCTACGCCGTAACTCAATGACTTGTTACGGGCGTAGGGCTCATATCTTCATTATTACGCCGTAGTCCAATTACTAACTACGGCGTAGCTGGGTAGTTTTCTCTGTTACGCCGTAGCTTGGTTGCTTGCTACGGTGTAGTCTTCATTACTTGGGGTATGAATCATCTAACGGTGTAGTTTCATCACTTAACTAGACCGCAGTTTTTATGTCTTTATAATAACTTCAAGCGTAATTCCCATTCTTAAGCCAATAAATCATCAATAACGTATTTTTGCTCATCTTTACCCTGAAACTAAAATAGGAAGAAATAAGAGTGTATATCCTTCATATGAATAGAAAAGATGAGCAATTCAGGGGGAAATTAATGCTTAAATCATGGGTAAATTTGACGTTATCACTGACCTTGAAAATGGTGGCGATGATGGTTGCAGAACTAGGTGTGTGGTTTTTAGAGAGTTTTAGTTTAGAGAGATAAGAGAGAGGGTATTAGTTTGTGTGTTTGTGGGTATTAATACCATAGGATTTGATGATACGAGATGGGCCGCTACAAAATGGGCTTTTAAGAAATGGACTACACATAAAGACACTTCAATTTTCGGTTGTAACTTTTAATTATATGTTTAAATATTGAGTTTATAGCAAAATTAACACAAATCTTTCCCTAACAAGCAAGTAAAAATTGTCTGAATTTTAAGCCTTTCTATTTTAAGAATAGTCCAAAGTCCATTATAATGTAGTAAAGAATAGACCCAAATCTTTCCCTAACAAGCAACAACCCAGTTAACTATTATTGATTCCGCTACTGTAGAAATTACAACAAAAATAGTAGAACGCACCCTTTTGCAAAACTGCTTTACTGATCTAGAGATGCTGATAGACGAAAAGTGTTACGCTTTTAGGGGGTCATTTAAGCCTTAATCCGTAATTATTTGATCAAATATTGCCTTAAATCGTTTCTTTTGTCATTTTAGGTACTTTGGAGAGGAATTCTGGAAAAGGAAGCATTTTGGACGTTTTTTGAGCATAAAAGTGAAGAAAACGACAAAGTCTCAAAATATGCTAGAAAATGTACCTGACGGCGTCACGCTCTACCAGGTGACGGCGTCACTCTTTGACAACAAGGTGGATTATTTTTTGCACTAGACGCCCCAGAAAGATTTTGGAGAATTAACATGTGACGGCGTCAAGTGTTACAAGATGTAGGTCGTCACGTTTTGTCACAAAGGGAGACGGCCCAGAGAAGATTAGAAGGGGACGGCGTCAGAAGTGGATCTGAGCAATCCGAATAGTGTTTTGGCGGCCAAGTGACTGCGTCACACCCTATAAGGTGACGCCGTCAGATTGTAAATTCTATATATATTCGTCTAATTTTTATTCATTAGTGTGCAACTTTTGGGAAGAAACCCTAGCTCGTTTTTCTACTGTATTTTTGAGGGTTTTCCACCCTTGAAACTTGGATGATTAATTGAAGATAAGTCCTTTCTAAATCATTCAATATGTCTATGTATTGTGTGATTATATCTTATGCTTGTCTTTCAATTAACATGCTAGGCTAGGTCTTTATTGTGTTTGCTTGGATCTAATGAAACCTAGCTATTGATTATATGTTGTTGGTTTGTTTGTGATTATTGTGGGTGGGTGAAGTTGATGTTAGACTTAAGAAAACTGGCTAACCTCCTATACGGTAACTTGCTTGAACGTCTTAAGAAACATGAATCGGATGTGTACTACGATTATTTGGTTGTATTTAATGCATGAGCGAATTCTAATGATCCCATGTTAGGAGCTTTTAGTCCGCTTGACATAGGAGTGAAGTAGGAGCTTATAGAGTTAGGGAAGATCGTACACGGCCCTACGAATGGTTTAAAGGAATACAACCCGTCATCCACATAATTACAACAAACCAATTAACATATAAAAGATAGCTAGGGAGTAAGGAAATCTAAGTAAACACATATTTCTCTCATATAAGTTTCACAACCATTTACTTTTTCTTGTTATTTTATTTTATTTGCAAAAGTAGTTATTTGGGTTAGTTGACTAGCAACTAATTCCGCCCACTCTTCCAAAAACCGAGATTTTTACTTGCTTTCATAAAATATAAAAATACAAAAAGAATCATCCCTCAACCCTTAGACCTAATTAGAGTAGCTTTTCAAGCCTAACGACACTATTCCCCGAGAGAACAATCAATCCCCCGGTACTTGCCACTTCACTATAGTACATCGGTCAGGTACACTGCCTTGTGGGGTTTGTAAGCTTCTCAAGATCCCTTGAGAGGTAAAACCTAAGTGCAAAGGTTGCAAAACCCACGCTATCAAGTTTTTGGCGCCGCTGCCGGGGAATAGTTATTGATTAGGTTGAAATTTTATTTTTATTTAGGTCTACTCATTAGAATCCTTTCTAGTGTTATTTTTATTTTTATTTTTCTAGGTTTTCTTTAGTCTATCTTATTCTTTGTGCCTTTGTTCGTAGTACTTCTTCAAGAGTAATATTGATCGTTTGATCCCTGTTATTCGTGTTTTCCGTCGTAGGAATTTTCAGTTACCCAACCTGCCCCCTATTGTTGAAAACGAAAACCCACCAAACTTGTCACCCGATCATCACTTTGACAACAATTCTGATATGGACGAATCTGACCATGACACCGACCATGAAAATGGCCCTTTTTATTATTCGTCGGATTCCAATGAGGACCCAGGGGATGGGGAAGTGGTAGATGATCCTGAAGGAGAGGAAAGAGCTAACCCTCTCAATTATATTGACCCTAGAACAAGGATTGAGAAAGATAGTTTGTTTAATATGCAATTTCCTTGTAAGATTGGATTTAGAAGCTTTGACGCCTACCTTAACTCATCTTTGCCAATAAACATAATTTCGTGTGTTGAATACAATAAAATCATGGTGAATGAGTTAGAATACCAAGGAGATAATATTGTTGCTAGAACTAAAACATTGCACGTGTTCGTTGGGAGCTTTGTTTATTTAGTTGACTTTATGGTTATGGAGAATCTAGGCGAGTTTGTTGATAGTAACTTAACCCAAGTTGTGTTTGGAAAACCCTTCAAAAGGTTAACCAATTTAGACAAAAAACTCATGGAAGGGTTAATTACATTTTCAAACGGGGATGAAGATTTTGTGTATCAAATGCCCCGTGCACACCCTAGGTATAAGAATTTTTTTATAGAGGGATGTAACAGGCTTCCCCATCTAGATATGTTGAGTAAGAAGGACATAAAAAAGGGGCTCAAATATCCTCATGAAAAGAATAAGAGGTATTATCGCGGATGTTTAGAGCTAAGTGATGACTATAAGAGAGATGAGGCAACAATTAGCTGGCTCACACTTGGATATGTGAGCATTAGTGACACAAGGTGAACGTGACTTTGAGTCTAGCTACAAGACTCGTTAATAAAGAAAAGCGCTTCTTGGGAGGCAACCTAAGCTTTATTTGTTTTGTGTGTTTGTTTATTTGAATTTATTTGTTTCCGTATATATGTTTTATTTTTATTGTTATTAATTCATGTTTCAAATTAAAATTGTAAAAATGTTTTATTTTGTTTTTAACTTCGTCTTAACTACATATAAAGGTATTTTGCAAAAGATAAGTGTAAGGGAAATCTAAATTTGTTTATAAGAACGAATTGGAACATGAATTGTAACGATATAAAATGAACATACATATTAGTATTTGTTTGAGTCAAATGCTTGTATCGAGTCATAATGAAATTTTACATGATTCCAGGAAGTGAGGTAATTATTTTTCCAGAAATTTTTCAGAAACTAAACATAAGGATTCTGTCAGATCAATTCTGACAGCGTCAGGCATTAAACCCTGACGGCGTCAGGCTTTAATTCCAGAAAATGTTTTTTAAAGTTTAGTTTTTCTACCGGGTTATAAAAATTACTGCATCTTTAATTCCAGGAATCTGCAAAATTTTCATTCCACAAGCATTATATCCTTGTATAGAATTTGCCACTGATTTTACGCAAGGTTTGCCTAGATTGTTTTCTTAGGTTTAACAGGTTATATTGGACAAGAAGATGAACATAGAATCAAGTTCATGACATCAAGCTTTTGGAGTCGCTTTGACCTTGGAACTTTTACATCATCTTGGAAGAAGATCTAACCATGTTACCACATGATCCACATCAAACGAATCAGGGGAGTATTTGTTTCATCTTTCATTTTCTCTACTTTTACATCCTTTATGTGACACTACGCCAAAAATGACCTTTCGTCACACATGGTCGTTTTTGAACGGTCACACTGTGACATTTTTACGTGACTAAAGGTACCAGCGTTAAATAAACAGCCACACTTGATCCGATTTGTGTGACCATTTCGTAAAATATTTGTCATGCATTTTTGTATATATGTGACTAGAGGGTAACTGGTAAATATTTTTCCATCATTTAGTCACGTTTAATTTGGGACGTGTGACCGATGCAAATCAGCTCGAAACATTAGTCACGCTATAGATATACATATGTGACAAATATATGTCACACAATTGACCAGTGTGACCAAAGAAGATATATGGTCACACAAAGTACTTGTGTATGTGGCTAAATTATATAGTCAAGTTTGTCACACATTATATAAACGTGACTGCTATTCTTTGCTGAATAGTTAGCCACATATGAATTTGAAATGTGTGACAACTAAAAATTCAATTTGAAGCGTTAGTCACGAAATGCATTTAAGAGTGACAAATATATGTCACACACTTGAAGAGTGTGACCAAATGTCATATATGGTGACACAAAACCATACAAACATGATTAAGTGTAACGAAAATTCGACACATATGGTCACGTAAGTTAATATGTGTGTCTAAAGTTTAACGTGTGTTTGCTTGCCAAATCCTAATGTGTATAGTCACAGTTATTTGAAGCACGATCATGTGACTATAGGCTTTACAATAGTCACACCATATCACAAATGTGTATCAATAGGATGTTTATGGCCACGTTATAAGGGTATTATATGTGACCAATACATTCAAAATAGTCACATTGTGAAGTATTCACGTGACTATTATTTATAGCACAATGGGAAGTCAGTTATCATTAACCTTGATATTAGTCACATTGAGTTTTTGTGTGACTAAATCATAGTCATATTTTGTCACACAATATTCAAGCGTAGTCACAATTCGATACATATGGTCACACATTTATGATAAACTGTGTACTAGCAGTGCTAACTATGTACTACTGCTAGTACATAGTTAATACGGCTAGTACACAGTTTATGCTGCTAGAAGTTATAGTTTTGTATAATCTGGAATCCTTTAATTTAAAAGAGTATTCGCAAGTACGAACTTAACAATTAATACAACAACAACAACAACACAAACAACAACATAAATCCTTTAAAAGAGTATTTGCAGCAAAACAAAAGCTTAAATAGGTTCTGCAGACAAAAAATAAATCCCTAAACAGAGTGTTGCAGCTTGAGAATGACATTTGCTTCACTTTGATTTTCGTATAACAATACCTTCACAGTCGGTTCGATAGTAGGTATCCTTTGCTTGTAGATTTACTACCGGCAGTACGTTATCATTTTGCTCGTGAATGACTGTACTAAATTCCTCATCGACATCGTCATACGTTTCTTTGTAATTCTTGTTAGGTGTTTTAAAGACAATAGACAACTTACAATTTGCCGGGTCTTTCACATAAAACACTTGTTGTGCTTGTGAGGCTAATATGAACGGATCATCCTTGTGGCCTATACTATTCAGGTCTACCAATGTATAACCAAGATTATCGCGTTTGACCCCACCTTTTTTTGAATTAACCCAATCACATTTGAAAAGAGGAATTTGCCTGCAATGGTAATCTAGTACCCATATCTCTTGTAAAACCCCATAATAATATGCTTTTCTTGTGGTTGAAACTTCCTTCGATATGTGAATATCTGCTGCCTCAACACTAACCCCACTGTTCTGGTAAACTATGCCATCATTACTTTTCGTACGAAATGTATACCCATTGATGTTATATGCCTCGTATTTCACTATGGTGGCGCGTGGTCCAAATGATATCCACCTCACAGTTTCTGATACACTATCTTTGGATATTGCTAACTCTCTCTCAACCTGAATTTCATTACAAGTACATGTTACCTTTAAAGTGCAGGAACAACTCACTTATATTTATCAAAAATAAACTATTAGTATAAACAACACATACGAGTGATTACCTCTTTGTGTAACCACGTAGCAAAAGATTTAGTGTGCTCATGCTCCAGCAATGCCACTTTTCTACCCGGGTATTTTGTTTTCAAAAATTGCTTGTGTCTCCTGAAACAAAACAATGTATTTGATTATTATATCTGATACAACATTTTAAGCAACGAAATAGACATGTATGTGTTAGTAATACTTACTCGATATACGGCACAATTTCATCTGTATTCTGTATTACATACAAATGTGCTTTCTGAAAGACGTCTCCGGAAAGTACATTTGATTTGCCGGCCGACAATGGCTTTCCATCCTCATTTTCATTGGTTACATGTTTATCAGGTGGGATACCGATAGTTTTCATGGTTTTATGATACTCGCTAAAAAACTCTATTGTTTCTTCCGCGATAGTCTCCTCAGCAATGCATCCCTCTGGTCTATTTCTGTTTCGCACATGTCCTTTAATAACCTTCATACATCTTTCGAAGGGATACATCCACCGAAAGCATACGGGACCACATATTTTTACCTCCCTAGTTAGGTGCACTGTCAAGTGTATCATAATATCAAAAAATGACGGAGGAAAGTACTTCTCGAGAAGGCACAGTGTCACAACAAGTTCGTGTTGAATCTTATCTAGTTCGCTCAAGATGATTTCTTTCCTACATATAGCTTTAAAGAAAAAGCAAAACCTGATAATAGCAAATCGTGTGGGTGGGTGCATGATTGTACGTATAGCAACGGGCAAAAACTCTTGCATTAGCATGTGATAGTCATGCGATTTAAAGCCAATGAGCTTCTTATCATTTTGGCTGACCAAACTAGAGAAATTTGAACAATAGCCTTGTGGTACCCTGATGTTTCTTAACGTTTCACAAAAGATGTCTTTTTCAGCATTGGTTAATGTGTAACCTGCTGGAGGTAGTGTTGTTTTGTCTGCTTCATTCTTAGCAAACAACTCTTTTTTTATCCCCAACTCTTCAAGATCCAATCGAGCATTCATTCCATCTTTTGTCTTTCCAGCAACATTCAGCAAAGTTCCGACTAGACTCTCAGCAACATTCTTTTCTACATGCATGAAGTCAATACAATGTGGAACAGCATTATGCCTCCAATACTTTAGCTTTCGATACCAAATGTTGAATTTCTTCCAATATGGTTCATTTAGTTGGCTTGCACTACCCTCTGCTTCTGTTGTTTTCCTTTTCTGCTTTGTAATCTTCCCACCTCTGCCTCTCGTATCTTCTTGGTTATTCGAGGTGTTATTGTTTGTTCGTTTGCCTTTTCCCCATTTATTTGCAATTAGTTGTACCTCGTTGTATATTTGTTCCCCAGTCAATGGAGTTGGAGCAGGCAGAGGTTCTTCTTTTCCATCAAACGCCGCCGCTTGCCTTCTGAACGCATGGCCGTATGGTAGATATCGTCTGTGTCCAGCATAACTTTGCTTGGATGAGGCCAAAAGTCTAACACAGTGTGTATCTTTCCCACATACTACACAACCTTTGAATCCACTGTATGAGCAGCCACATAATGTACCAAGTGCAGGGTAATCATTTATCGTCCACAACACAGCGGCACGCAGTTTAAACTTTTCTTTTGTAAAAGCATCATATGTATCAACCCCGTCATTAAATAAGGTTTGCAGATCATTAACCAACGGTTCTAAAAATACATCGATATCATTTCCCGGGTAACCCGATATCAAAACCAAAAGCATGATAAACTTTCTTTTCATACACAACCATGGAGGAAGGTTGTATATGACAGATAAAACTGGCCATACACTGTGATGCCTAGTTCCTGAGTTGACGTCAACCCCATCAGCCGATATTCCTAGCCGTAGATGTCTCGGATCTTTGGCAAACTGGGGGAATTTTTCATCTATGGTACGCCATGCCTGTGAATCTACAGGGTGACGTAAAACACCAT
>LBNU01023773.1:16399-41798 GCA_014162995.1 Artemisia annua
ATTCCACAAGCATTATATCCTATTATGTAGATTTTACCGCCGATTTTATGTGAGGTTGGCCTTTATCTTTTTCAGGTTAACAGGTTATTTTGGACAAGAAGACGTCTATTATTTTGGAAGGGAAGCTTTGAACGTTCGTCTTTCTTGAAAGAAGATCTAACTATGTTACCTCTTTATCCACATCAAACGGTTCAGGGGAGTATTTGATTTCATTCTTTCATTTTATTTACTTTTACGTCTTCTATTTGAACATTGGGGACAATGTTCGGTTTAAGTGTAAGGGGGTAAATGAAGGCACCGTTGAGAATACACTTATGCTTGATGTTTTGCTTTGTTTGATAGTAAATTTGTAATAAAACTAAGAGAAATATTTGTTAGGGCAATTTTAGCGCCAATTTAAAATTTTTTACAACATTTAGAAGTGAAACCTTGGTCTTAATAAGCGTCTCATGGATAGGAAATTATATGACTAGCACAAAAACCGTACCACTAAAAAATTTTCCACCCCAAATATGTGAGGTTCGCCCCTAGAATTGGTAGGAAAAGCATCCATCTTTGGTGCTATGATGTGAGTACCGGTAGCATTTAGATTCTAGAACTTGCGTTAGGACCATCTCAAATCCACAAGTGTGACTACATTCGTGTAGTTAAGATTTACTACATGATAAGAGGCATTAGGATTAACCCATTGTTTTACACCCGTATTTTTGTTATAATTACATTGACTTCATTGGTCAAGTAATTCTCCCACACCCTTTGCGTTGTATCCATTTTTGGTACACAATACCCCTAGTACACCCCTCCGAGCCTATCCTTTCGTTTCAACCTTTGAGCATCTTACTCAAAGTGAGAATTTGTTACACCCCACTAAATGTACACCCAAATCGCCTTAGCCTACCTTGTATGCACCCACCTTTGGTGCATTATTGTGAAAACATTTGTTAAACCCTTAGTTAATTATCTAATCAATTACATGGTTTCTAAGTTAAGTCATATCCTTGTACATATTGTTTTGGGACGATTGGGACTCATGGGTAAAGTACTAGTGTATTGGAGTAATGGGGAAGAACAACATTATTACCCCCATATGTGCTAAACATTTTAAAAGTACTCCAAGTTTTTCAATTATCTTAATTCGAGTCATTAGATTAGTAATTGTAAAGTTATGTAAAGATTCAAGTGTAAGGGGAATGCAACTCCCCTATGATGTATTATTTTGGAAGGTAGGGCAAGAGTGTATGAAAAAAAAATCGAAAAATCAAGAAAAATACAAAAAAAAAAATATGAAAAAGAAAGTAGAAAAACATACGGACTACCATCCCGTTTCTTTTTATGTTTCTTTTTAGTTTTTGTTACTTCATTTTTAATTTAAGATCGAGTCGAGTCTTGACTTAAGCAACGATGTAGAGTGCATGTATTTGATCATGATAATTAACTTGCCACCATTAAAATACCCTTTATTTCAACCAAACCGTGTTTATCATATCCCTACACCTTACGTTACAACCCTTTGGAAAGCCCTCTTTGATAGTTTATCTTAGGTGTTTACGCCTAGTGGATGAGTAATTGATCCTCTCCCAAGCCTATGGTAATCTATTTGCTATGACAGGTAGTGAGTGTTATTTTCCGTTTTCATTTATGAGATATAATTCTATGACATTTGAGAGATGAGAGAATCCAAACACTATTTGTGAGGTGCTAGTGTATGATTTCCGTGCTTATTATGATTAGGGTCGAATGACTATTTGTTGTAATTACTTTTATATTCGTGTTAAATGACCCCTAACTCATATTTTGATTGGAATAAAAGCTCATTTGCTTGAGGACAAGCAAATCTCAAGTGTAAGGGTATTTGATGAGACGAAAAGTGTTACGCTTTTAGGGGGTCATTTAAGCCCTAATTCGTATAAATGTGATCAAATATTGCCCTAAATCGTTCCTTTTGTCATTTTAGGTACTTTTGAGAGAAAATCTGGAAAACATGCATATTTGGACGTTTTTGGAGTATAAAAGTGAAGAAAACGACAAAGTCTCAAAAGAAGCTGGAATTGCTACCTGACGGCGTCAGAGTCACAACGTGACGCCGTCAGCAAACGTTGACAAAGGAGTGAAAACCAATTTTCAAATGACGGGCTAGAAAGAATTTGGAGATTTACACCAGACGCCGTCAGGTGTTAATAGGTGTAGGCCGTCAGGTTGTAATTTAAAGAGTGACGGCCCAGAAGTCAACAAAGGGTGACGGCGTCAGAAGTGGATCTAGGCCATCTGAGAAACCTTATGGCGGCGGGCTGACGGCGTCAGACCCTATAACCTGACGCCGTCAGAGTGTAAAAGTCTATATATAGTTTTCTATTTTTCATTAATTAGTGTGGAACTTTGTGGAGAACTTTTGGCACCAAACCCTATACGAATTTTCTGTACTTTTTAGGGTTTCCAACCCTTGGAACCCTCATGCTTAATTAAAGATAAGTCTTCACTTTTATTCAATCAATATGTCTATTTGTTGGTTGATTATCTCTTTTGCTTGTCTTTCAATTAACATGTGTAGCTAAATTCTTCTTGTGTTTGCTTAGATCTAATGAAACCTAACTATTAATTATTGGTTAATTGATGTGTTGTTGTTTGTTGGGATGATTGTTCCATCAATGTTAGGCTCAAGAAAACTGGCCAACCTCCTTTATGGTAACGTGCTTGAACGTCTTGGGAAACATGTAGCCAAGGCATACTAGGCTATTAAGGTAGTATTTAACGCATGAGCCACTGTTTACAATCCCTATGGTTGTGCCGTGCATGGCATAGGAGGAGATAAGAGCTCATAGAATTGGAGAGATATGTATGCCACTCCATGAGTTATTAGGAATACACCCTTCATCCACACAAGTAACATACATATCAATTAACCGGTAAAAGATAGTTAGGGAGTAATGAAGTCTAAGTAAACACACTTTTCTCCATATTGTTTTCACAACCAAATAGTTTAGTTATTTTATTTTATTTGCAATTGTAGTAATTTTGGGTTAGTTGACTAGCAACTAATTCCGCCCACTCTTTCAAAACCGAGATTTTACTTGCTTTCATAAAAATATAAAAATACAAAAAGAATCTTCCTTCACCCTTAGACCTATTAGAGTAGTTATTCTGTCCTAACGAACACTATTCCCTGTGAGAGAACGATCAATCCCCCGTACTTACCACTATCCTATACTACATCAGTCAGGTACACTGCCTGGTGGGGTTGTAAGCCTCTTGAGATCCCTCGAGAGGTAAAACCTGTTATAAGGTCACAAAACCACGCGTCAATAACCTTCGTTTATTCCATTTTCTATTCCCATTTGCTCAAATTTTCAATCGCTTCGCAACATTATGACATTGTCTTAGCAGGGATTAGGCCGATTTCATTCTTGACGGATTAGTAGACTATCACCATTCAATAAGATTCACCCACGTATCCAATGAACCATTTAACGAATTTTATTCCAAGTTATTTTGTCACCACCCAATAAATTGATTTTTCTGTTATTTTTATCAAGCATTTACTACCATTACACGAAACAATTTTCATGATACCCTGAAAAGAATTATCTGGGATACCAATTTTTCACAACAACACGTTGAACACCATCAAAAACTTTTGAGAAAAGTAATGCTATTTGACTAAATCAAGCATCGCATCATTTGTCCTCAAGTATACATAGCCTGATCACCTATGTATAATTCAGGAAGGATTATGCCATGAAGGAAATAGTCACATTTTCAAGAATTACTAATAACAATCTTCATTTAAAAGCTTTGTAAACAAATAGAATTTTTCATGAACATCCCTTTCGACAAACCCTCTTTGGATACGTACACCGCTTGTCACTCATTCAGCCATTAAGTTGGATTTTTTTTTCATTAACATCTCTAGGAGAGACTATTTATCTACGAGCAATATTCCATGACATAAGAAAACAATGAAAGGATAGATGATACTCCTCAAACTTCTAGCAATTCCTTTAAGATATTCTCTTTCCAATCGGATACACGCTCTACCATCCTTAGACCAACGAACCATGAAGAGAACTATCTGAGTACTATAAAACGAACTATGTTGAGAGCCTTGCCTTGGAAAGGCATGATACAATTTTGGTAACTCGAGAGATTGAACCACTCGTAGCACATTTCATTCCATTCCATTAGAAGAAATTCATACAGACGATAAGCTTAACTTGGTGGAGAAGCCAGCAAAATCATGGACCGTGAGGTCAAGCAGTTGAAGCAAAGTCGAATTCCTATCGTGAAAGTTCGCTGGAATTCTCGCAGAGGTCCCGAGTTTACTTGGGAACGGAAAGACCAAATGCGACTCAAATACCCACATCTTTTCACCAAGTCTACTTCAAAGACCAACACCAGCTGAATTCAGGGACTGAATTTCTTTTTCGGTGGGCAACTGTCACAATTCACAATTTCAGGTCATTTTCATATCATTATTCAATTCACTATTCATCATTTCACGTAAACTAGGTTTACGGATATTCATTTTTCATAACCGCTAAGGGTTAACCATGTGATCATGAGACATCATTCATAATACATTTCATAGACTAGGGTTAGTCTACATATCATCACTTCATTATGTGCATTCTATTCCACTCATAAGTTATATATTATTTTAAATTACTTATATGTAATTATAAATAAACTATCACAAGTGATCAATAAAATGTATCATCACACCAAACAATTCCCACTATGGCACTAATATTTTTATATACTATATATATTGCCACTAAAATTGTAAAAGTGATTTATTTTATATTTTAAGAGTTTGTATATTTTTAAACCTTCATTTAAATTAACTTATAACAATATTTGTATCAACCAAGCAATACCTATCAAAACACTCAATGTTTGCAAAAATTATATGTTATAATTTTTATGACGTTATTTTGTCACGCTAGTTCCAATAAAAATCTATTTTTAATTAACCCGGTACCTAGAAACGCTAAAACTACTCAAACTATACACTAAACGGTACCCCGTAAACTAGTTATATCAAAAATTGTACCCAAAACCAACCACACCCTTGAGGTGGCCGGTTTTGGTGTGTTGTATACAACACATGGCACAAAACTTTTCCTAAACCACTTACATATATATACCAAACCATTAACAAAATTACTATTACATGCAAACTACTTTTGTAAAAAAAAATAATTATATACTCCCTCCTAGCTCTAACTCACGGCATCATCAAGAACAAGAGGAAACAAGAAAAATTTTCAAGTTCAAGTTCACATATACATTATTAGATATCTATTACAAGGTTTTGAAATAGAAACCTATAGATTTATTAGGTTTTTCTAAAACAAACAATCACCACCACTTCAAGTAAGGCTCCTAATTTATTTTTCATCATCTTTTTATTGTCATCTTGAATTTTTATGAAAAACAATGCAAGAAAACATATGTTATACCACTTTATATGATTTTTCCAATTATTGAATTAATATGTAACAAACTAGTGATTTTTTTTTAGATACTCATTATTTGGTGACATTAGGGATCCCATGACACTCTAAGAAGGTGTATGGTAGGTTATGGGAATTGTTGTTGTTGTTGGTGATGAATTTGGACAAGTTACAAGCTAGAAAAACCATTTTTAACAATATATTTTTGCTACTAGTTTTTTTGTAAAATATGGTAAACTCAGTAGGTATGGACTAATTTTTGACCAAAGATATAGAAAATACATTCTAAGACGAAGCCATGGCCGCAAGAATCAGTAAAAACGGATTTATAACAAAAAAGATATGATAAAAACAAATTATACCAATTTTTGTTTTAAACAATTTGGGACAGGCTGATCATGTTTGAAAATTCTGGAGAAATCAGTAGCCCATGACATATTTTAGACCAAATACTCAGAAAATAAATCTTATAACGAAACCGTAGCCGCTTGAATGGATTAAATTGAGTTTACGACGAGAAAGTTACGCCTAAAACAATATTCATAACTATAAGTAATTTTCTGAAAAATTCATTGCTGATGTATATTTTTATACAGATGAAACAGGACCCTTAGCACTAATAAAATACACCAAGCTATCAAAAATTCATTAGTTCGTTGTAACACGAATCCGCGGATATAAAGAACATAGAAAATGAGCTTATAACGACCGAGATACACCTTGTTTTGCGACATGTTGTTCAAAACTATTTTCAGAAATTTTCTAAGTATATTAATTTCGACGAAAGTTATATTTTCACTATATGACTATTATAAAACATTGTTTCACTATATAAACACATATAGCACTATATGACTTGGTGTGATAATATAAAGTATAATTTTCACAATTATAAACATTTCAAAATTTCATGAGTGGTATAGATAACATATGCACATGCATTCATAACATCATATATAATCTAAATTAGATTATACTTCATTCATATTAGGTTACGGCTAGGAGTTGCGCCTTGTTATTTCAGTTCACTTCATAGTACATTGCTCCATCACTACAGGTGAGTTTTCATAGCCCCGTTTTGAATTCAATATTTTAATTTCAAATCCCACGGGGGAGAATACATTGCAACATCATCATTTTCCATACGGGCCTAAGTATCAAATTCAAGTACATTGCTTAAGTTACCGCATTGCCATGTTAAGGTCCCCCATTTAGTACATCATGAACCGTTAATTATGTGTAAGCGAGAGTGAGTGGATAGATCTATTGAGGGTGACGCCTCCATCCGCGTTGGTTATACCAACAGTCAAACGGATGCATTTCATGTCTAACATCATCAGAGTGTCTGGCAAAACACTCTGGAGGGGCATTTTCATCAGTCAGCTTCGGGGTCATGAGCTTAAGTGTTAATGTACGATTTTATTCACCAAAGGATATTTCATCATCATCATCATCATTTTTATACTTGTGGTATAACATTCATTTTCATAAACCTATGATTTCTCACCAACATTATTGTTGACCGTTTTTAGCAATGTATTTTCAGGTAATTAAGACATCTCATGTTGGCATGCATGTTGGACCTACATGGAGTCGCGGAGTCGACGCGTCTCACCTTATGTTTCATGCACTTATGTAACGTTTGATCATGTTGAACTTGTTTTCATAAACTTACAACACCATTTTGGGACCTATTTTGTAAACTCTGAATGTTTTTAATGATCAAACAATGTATTTTCAAAACGATACTTTAGGTCGTTCAATATAACCATTGTATGAGATGCCATGAACGTTACACCCAGGTAGGGGTGGCAATCGAGTCGTGTTCGTGTTGACCTATTCGGGTTCGCGTGTTGACGGGTTAGTATAACCTCTACCTAAACACGACCCATTTATTAATCGTGTAAAGAAACTCAACCCTAACCCGCACCTGCATAACATGTGTAACCCATTTTTGACCCGATTAACCTATTTAAATAAATAGGTCAAGTAATGAATAAGGTTGGTTGTTTGTTAATTTAACTAGTTTAAATGCCAAAATGATATAAGGATTTAAAATATGATAAAAATAACAGATAAATAACTATACGACAATTTTCTCAGTTCTAAGTGTCAATTTATACGATATAAGAGGTATAATCGTAATTCAATCGTATTACGTTCATAACAGAATACATTGAATCCACATCTAACATAAAAAGACATGTTATATATTTTATTTTTAGAGTCAAATATATTTAAACGGGTTCACAGGTTGACCTGTTTAATATTTAATCAACCCAAAAACGACCCATTTATTAAACGGGTTAGACGGGTTGACCTGTTTTTGACCCAAACCTATTTATCCTCAACCCAAACCTGTTTAACTTCGTGTCGGGTTCGTGTCGTTTATCGTGTCGTGTCGGCAATTGCCACCCCTGCACCCAGGTATTCCATTCCGCTGCCAATCAGGTAAATTCAGGGTGTGACACTTGGTGGCTATCTAGCCTTTAACGTTTATACATTGTGTTTTAGTGCACTTATGCTGGATTACTAGGGGGTGCCCAATTGCGCAGTCAAGTGAGTTGGTTAACGGTTCAAAACGGGTTTGATTATTACACTTTTTGTTCATATGTCTTTTGAATTTACAAACGTATTAGATATAATTGTAAAATCTATACTGTCAAAATAATGCTTGGTTTTTATTTCAGTAAACAATTTCTTTTGGATTCAAGCATCTGAATGTGGAATGCTGATAATAACTCGATTATAGTGGTTTTTTCATTGTTGTTTTTTGCGCTTCCAGTTACTCAAAATGATGCTGCGTCACTCGGTTTTGTTACAACTGATTCCTAATATGATGCAAACTTAGCAAGAAGATATGACATAGCTACCATTCAGTATAAGATAAATTGGCTCATCAATTGGAAGATTATGTTTTTGCTTAATACTGATATTTAAATAAATAATAATGAGCACAGACTGATCGATGAGTTCAATGGTCATCTTAGTCAAGAATATCTCTCATTATTTGCCGAGTTCGATGCTATATTCATTAAGGTTCACGACCTCTGTACTTGATGGTGGTGGATAGTCGAATGTTATATTGTAAAGAAAATAAAGTTGGGTACCTCAACATAAGAGCTCAAAGATTTTTGTTGCTGGTAACTTTTTTTATAACATGTGTGTTAATTATTTATACATCGTGAATACAGGGCCGTCTCGTGAATTTTAGAGGCCCTGTGCCATGTTTAAACTATGGGCCCCTTTAACTCGAAAGAATTTAGACTCGTAAAATACTCGTAATTACAAATATAATAAAGCTAAAAAAAATCAAGCGTATACATAAACATAAAAACAATAGTTATGTTTTCAAGCAGGGGTTAAAACTGTTAACTTGTAAACTTTAAGATTTTTTAGGACTAAAACTAAAAGTATAAGGCAAGGTGTAAACGTTATAAACTCTAGGGGGCAAACATGTAAACGACTTAAACTTGTCATCTTCTTCGTAAAGACACCACTGCACCTCTGTATAACTTTGTAATAGTCGATTTTGACCTTATTCTTTTGGTAAAATCACATATTTTTTCATTCTTGAACACATTGTTAACAATTTGATGCCCGAAATCTAACTAAACCAACCAATATGTCAATAATCACGGGGCCCTTGAAAAATCGGGGGCCCTGTGCCGTTGAGCACCTTGCACATGCTCAAATCCGGCCATGCGTGAATATAGCATTTCTCATTTCTCTTGCTATTATCAATTCGGTTATTGATGAGTATGGGATCTAATGTACAAGTTAAAGGAGCTCAGGCCTAACCTTTTGTCAAAAGCGAGTAATGGTATGAATGGTGTTCTCATAAATTTGAAATAGTGAAAGAATAGACAAGTGGTTTCTCTCTTTCTTCACTTATAAATGACATGTTATATAACATTGTTTAATTTTACAAATATTCTTATGATCGTATCAATTTTACATATATCAAAATAGGGCTTAACACAAAACTTTTTGTATTTTGGATTAAAACGGGTTTGGACAGGGAATGTCTATTCATTAAAAATAAATGAAATTTTAATTGTGAGTTTAATAATATTATAATAAACATTTAGTATGCTGTATAAATTAATTATAAAATGTCCTTATCCAATTCATCATGATTTAATGTTATAAAATAATGCGTATATTGCATGACCAATGTAATAAACATGTGTTACGAGGCATCAAAAGTAGTCAATTTTTGTTTCCGGAGATGATTTCTTGCAATTATTTTGCCCCCAAAAGGTAATATAAACTCGAAGTTTGGTAATAATAACAAAGTTAGACCGGGACCTTAGATCCTTTACTGGATATGAGTTGCTATTATTCTTTTGCTTCGATATTAATAATGATGTTAGCCCATTTATCGAACGGGCCTTGAAAGGTAATATATACATTTAGACAAAAATACACCGTTGGTCCCTCAACTTTTCAGAAAACATCACCATGCATCCTAAGTTTGCATTTTCGTCTCTGTGCGTCCCTCTTCAAGTTTTTTGAGGCCAAATGCGTCCCTTTGACCGTTTTCCCTTGGTCAATGTTTCATTTTTTGTTGCCAAATCCCGTTATTCTTGTTAAATGACTATTTTACCCATATATAATCTCATCCTATCACTCTTTTCTTCATTTCTTCCATATCTCTCACCATCACCACCGCCACGTCATCAGATTCCACAACAATCATCAACACACCAAAACCTCAATCACCAGGAGATGAAAACAGTGTCAAAATAGGAGCTAAGGTTAGGGTTATAGTACTGTTGAAAGTATATCATGTACCTAAAGTATCAGTGCGTAAAGTGTTTGTAAATATGGGTTGTCTTTCGATTTGTTTGTTGCTAATAGTTAGATTGACATGTATTGTAATTGTGGGTCTTTGAGCTATGCGCGTAAAGTGTTTGATGAAATGCCTGAAAGGGATGTTGTTTCTTGGACGAATATGATATCGGGTTATTCGAATGTGGGAAGGGTCCAGGAGTCGCAGATATTGTTTGAGAGGATGGAGTTGGAGGGTTTGAAAGGAGTCGCGGATATTGTTTGAATTAATAGTACCCTCCACCACCATCAATTTGTGGTTCGCCTGGTGGCCCCCCTATAACCGGCCCTCGTGTTGTTCTTAGAGATGGTAAACATCTTGAAAGGAATGGAGAGACTTTGAAAGTGAAAAACTCACCTCCGGTAAAAGTTTTAGAAATATGTTGTATAGCTCATGGTTGATACTAGTATAAAGAAAAACTAGTAGAGATGCTGATAGTATTCAGAAGTTTGAGATGTATGCAAGGATTGGATATCAAGATGATTATCCAACTTGTGAATGAAACTGGAGAGCACTAAGACACAGGGATATGTTGGAAAGTATTTTACAGTACAAGGTATTAGTGATAAAGACTTGGTTACTATTTAATAGTTCCATCCTATGTAAAAATTAACCTGCAACGTTTGTTTATTAAGTTTTATTTAGTTATTTTATTTACATTTACTATATGTAACTAAATTGTAATATTAAATTGATTTGAATTTGAGTTTCTCCTTTTCATTAATAGTTTCAGATGACCAATATTTCCTTCTATAATCAGTTAATTGGAAAATTCGAATTTAGGGGTTGAATGGTCCCAAAAGTCAACTTCAAACTAAAATGTAATAGGTTGGTTATTTTCATTATGCGACACTTGTATAAATTTTACTATCTTATTGCTCATAATGACTTTAGAGTTTCTTAGGGCTAGTAATGGAAAAATTTTTCTAGTTTTCATTTTTCAGTTTTCTGGAGAATGAGGGAGCTATTCTCTCTCTAGAGAACACTTGAAAACATGTTTAGATGAAGTTTTCTAAAATGGAAAACCTATGGAGAACTCATAAAGGGAGTTTTCCAAAACTTAGTTATAAACTTGGAAAACAGCTTTTCCATTTTTCCAAGAAAACTTTTGGAAAAAAACTCAATTTGAACGCGTTTTCTATTTTCTTAGTTTTTCTTGGAAAATTTTTCTGGAAAACCTCCTTACTAAACGCGCCCTAAATTATTTCGTTTTTGCTACATTGTATTTTGTTTTCGCTATGCTCTGCTACGACAGGATTGGTTGCTCGTGTTGTTGTTGTTACATTGCATTTTGTATCAAAAAGTGAGAGCTGCATATATGAAAAACGTGGGAGCATATCTAGGAGCATTTCTTCCTTAGCAGCACCTTAAGTAGGAGCATATGCTGGATATAGTAATTATGAAAATAAGAACTTCTATTGTATTGTTTTAATACCTTGTCGATACATTGTATTGTTTTAGTATTATTCTATTGTATTGTTTTAGTACTTTGTAGTTACTAAATTTAGATTGAAAATTTCAACTTCTTTCGTTGTCTAATACTGTAGTTTTGTAACTTTCTTATCGACAAATATATGATTAGTTTGGTTGAAATGGATCAAGCACTATGTGTTAGTTGCCGCATGTATAGATCATTCCAAAAATTTTGTGGGTTTTGGTATTGTGTGTGTGTATTAAGATGAAGAATGAAGATTGTTGTTTGATTGAGTTCATGTTTTTTAGTGGAGTGGATGAATGAGATTTGAGAATGCCGATGGTGTTAATTTTAGAGAGAGAAACATAAATTTAGAGAGAGAAGCAGAAATTTAGAGAGATAAGCAGAAATTATGAGAGAGAAGCAGGGAAAAGTGATAAAGAGACGGTGGTACTGGTGATGGTATAACTTTTTGATTAAATACACCGTTCGTCCCTAAAGTTGTACCACCAAAAAAATTAACCAAAACGATAAAATGACCATTTTGCCCTCATGTGCAAGGCACATGGGGGAAAATAAGGGGCGTTGACCGATGGAAAACAGGTCAAGGGACGCAATCGGCCTCAAAAAACTTGAAGAGGGACGCACGGAGACGAAAATGCAAACTTAGGGTGCATGGTGATGTTTTCTAGAAAGTTTAGGGACCAACGGTGTATTTTTGTCATACATTTATGTATGACAAATTTATACGAGTTTTGAATTATTTTTGAAGTTAACTATTTCATTATTTTCAGCTCCCATCAAGTTTCTATCTTCATGAGTGGGTTGTCTTTATCAACTATTTTATGTATGACATAGTTTTTGTTGTATAAGTTTGTTTAAAAAATTAAAGGAAAATTACACAGATAGGTAACGAACTTTGAAAAATTTCTAATATTAGGTAACGAACTTTGAAAAATATTAATATAACCAACAAAACTTGTTGAAACCGTCAATGTTAAGCAATATGTGCTACTTTTGCAACTTGTAACCGGTGCAACCGGTTACCATTGTACCAGACTGTTAAAGAGGGTCATTTTTGACTTTTTAAATGTTTATCTAAGGGCATTTTGGACTTTTATTACTATTATTTTGTTGTTATTTCTATTATAATAGTTAAAGTTATTATTATTTTTGAATATCATCTCCCTCATCTCAACAATACTTTATGCATCATATTTTCCGATCAGTTCATGAATTTTCCGGCTGTAATTTTCCAACCTCCCACAAAAATATATTTTACACACACGTAATGGGAGTTATATATCCAGGAAGGCCAATAACCAATGTCACTTTCAAAACATATGGCTACATAAGTATGGCTCGAAGATATTTCGTTCCTTACTGACTTCAAGCTTGGCCATTACATGAAAATACGACCTGGCTTTATGTTTTTAGTACAAGTATTTTTTGCTCCTCGTAAGACACTACTTCAGTTGCTAGACTATAATGAAGCATTTTGTATTTATGTGTGAGATGCATAACAACACGGCAACCAATAGATCAAGCAACAAAGACGGCGGCTGCTACAAGATCCAGCGACGGCGGCTGCTATAAAATCCGGCGACGGCGGCTGCTAGATCCGGCAACAAATACGGCAGAATTTGGCTGCTAGATCCGGCAAACAATAATGTTTTAGAATTGTCACTACATCCATTTTGCTTCTCAAGACAAACATATTGTAGATCAAGAGGCAATCAACGTTTATTACACAGATATTTATAACCATTGTATTTTATGCTTTCAGTCACTTATAACATTATTGTTACGTTAAAAGAAAATTTCACATCGTTTACGTTCTTTGTTCTTTCTTACTTTATTCACGTACTTACGTTTTCTTAATCAAAAACCCTCTGAAATCCCGTGAATTTCACAGGTGTATAAGCTAGTACATAAATAAATGTATAATTGTTGATTCTATTAGGGTTTTTTTCACTCTCAAGTCATCGTACTATTTAAAAATGTTCATATAAATCACTCTACTATTTTCTTGTTTATTTAAGTCACTGAACTACTAAAATGAATTATTGGGATCACTTACCAAATTTTATGGTTATATAATAATGATGTGGTCTTTTAAATATCTACCTGGCAATACTTCCAAATAGGGGTGTTATCCGGGTAGACTCGGTCGGGGTCGGGTCATTTCGGGTCAAGGCTCAACAAAAACATACCCGAACCCGGCCTTGTTTAGAACTCAGGTCACTCGGGTCGGGTCAATTCGGGTTCATGTCATTTCGGGTATGGTCAACTCGGGTTCGGGTCTTGGCCATTTAAAAATGATACAATTTGGTGTTCAAACTTGAGCACATAAAAATTAGAAAGAAAAAAATCAAACTCGGGTTGACCCGAACCCGAGTAAGATACATATATTAAATCCGAACCCAACCTTGTTTAGAACTCGGGTTAATTCGGGTGGACCCGATTGACCCAAATAGAAATTTGAAAACGATTGACCTGTACCGAATAGCCATATTCGGGTTCGAATTCGGGTCGATTTTGGGTCGGGTCGGGTTTTATGACACCCCTACTTCCAAAACTAAACTGGAGAAACAAATACATTATCTTTTTTGTTTCCTTGCTTCACGTCATTATCTCACCCATCATTTCTCCTTCTAGATTTGTTTCTTCATCTTCTCTATTCACATAACCACAAACCATCTACGGGGCTTTTCCTCAGTTGGGTGGCCGCCGCCACCAGTTTCGATATAACGACAACCTACTCCACTATTGCTAATTTGCTATCATTGCACTTACAACTCGACCAACAATGCTGCTAGCCTTCCCCATTGAAACCACCTCCGAAAATCACAACCACCACTTCCGTCTAGAGCTCCCACCATACGGCCTATACTATTACCACCAAGTGCGACCAAATTCCAGATACGAAAACATCTCGCTAACGGCATCCGGATCCCAAGGTCATATCATATTCTAGACTCTAGATTTAGTAATTGAAAAGAAACAAAGCAACCAAACAAATAGAAATGAATGATAGATATAATTCATAATTTGGCTGATAACTTTGATGCAAAAGGATGTTAAAGAAGTTTTACGTTCCACACATATCATGGAGACGTGAAATAGAATTTAGTTTTCCTAGATTTTAACACATAGATCTGATGTGGAAATAACGATTATTTGAAATTGTTTTCAAGAATTAGAAATGGCTTAAATATCTACCTATTATATAAGTAGAAGCAATTTTTACTATAGAGCCTTGAGAGAGTGCCACATAAGCACACCAACAAATGGCACCTCAGCTAATACCATGTGATCTTTAACCCAAAAATTTTTAAAGACAGATTGTTGTCGAAGGAACTCAAAAGTCTTGACCGAACTGTTGAAGAAAATCAAGGTGTATCAAGGAAGGTACTTAGTTTTCCCAACTGGTGAAGGAAATCAATCAAGGTACTCAAAAGTCTTTCCCAACATGTAAACCCATACCTTGCCCATTCATTTTCAATTTCAGTCGTACATCATGATATAAATACAACATCGAACTCTACCTTTTTGTTCATTATCTGTTGTTTTTGTTCTTCATCCAAAGGTTTTTTTCATTGTAATTCATGAAACCTCCTCGATAAAATGGTATTTTCACTTTTTCTCCATATGAATTTAGGATATACTAATTTCGTAGATGTTGGTGTTTATCTATTTTCTTATCAGGTACCTGCAAAGACATGCATGTATATATGACTAAGCCGTGAAATTTAATAAGCTTACATTTGTTTGTTTTAATCCATTGAAAGTGAATTGCAGGTGATTGTTTCCATCTTTCTCTAATATCTTTTGTCTTGACGTTGTAGTACTAGAGAGTTTTAACCTGATCATTTTGTTAGTTTCTTTGTTTTTCTTTTGATATGCAAATTATAAGGACGCAAAGGTGAGAATGTATTCTCTATAACTACTAATCCTGTTGATGGCTGGAAAAATAATAATAAACTACTAATAAACTATAATATCCTTAGTAAACAAATGTTTTTTTTCTGGGTTGTTGCCTTAGCCTCTTTTGTCAACCACTTTAGGCCCAGTAGGTATAAACAAATATAGAGTAGTTCTATTATTAAAAAAACAAAGTCCATCTTCTTTGCTATATTTTTTTCTGTATTTAATATTTGCAAGTTTTTTCGGTTCTGATGACGCCAGAGTAGATTCCGGTGACGCAGCACAAAAAAAAAAAAAAAAAAAAAAAAAAAAAAAAAATTTCCACATGAGGTTAGTTTTTAAGCCATTTTTAACGAAAAAGGGTGTGGGAGGCGTGTGCAGCGCGTTTTACCGTCGGTGATAAATGGTGGAAGCTTGCGGTGGTGGTGACACAAGATGGTGGGGCGCGTTAGAGTGTACGATGGGAGCTAGAAGTTTACAAGCTCCAGAAATAATAAGAGGGAGCCGGATCTATCGAATGCGATAAGACGAGGGTTCGCCGGAAAATTTTCCGGTGACGGCGGCGCCGGAAACTGCTGGTGTTGTCGGAATTTATTAAGAAACCGCCGAGTAGAGAGAGAGAGAGAGAGAGAAAGAGTGTGGGTGTGTGTGTGTTTTTAATATAAAATGAAATAAAAAAAATTGTTTATATATAAAATTCGTAGGGTGTGAAATGTAAATTGAAATGTGAGGGTGGGAATTGAAACTTAGAGGCGGAGGGGGTGTGACTGTCAATCTTGGTTAAACTTTTCACGAAATCACTCCGCGGCTCATTTGATGTACCAAACGGAGTCGAAAAATTACGAAAGTTGAGCCATTGTTCACGAATTAATTTTTCCAATGAAAACGAGTATAAATATGTATAACTTTCAAGAATACAATATATTTGAATATATTTGACAAACATTCAATATATTTACCTACACAATATCGTATCACATAAATACAAATAAATGTATAGCTAAACCAAATAATTGCCACAAACAATCGCCTTGCAGCAACGCGTGGGCAATTATGCTTGTATATACTATAGGAGAGTACACATGCCGACATTTTCGATTAAAAAATGATAAATCCTTCAGCATGTTATTGGGCTGATTTTGGTCCGTGAGTGTCCAAACTATTTGGGGTTTTTTTTTCTTTTTTTTCTTTTTTTTTTTTTACTCTTATTTTTTACTAATATATGTATACGTTAGATACAACAATTTGACCACACAGTACACAACTATTAATCCAAAACAAAAAACTGTATAGTGCCAAAAGAACATATTGCACTTTACCATTGGTATTCTAAATAGCAGTATAAACGGATTTTTTAAAATGTTACAACTTTTTATTTTAAATCGATCCAGATTATTACAGCTAGCATAAACTAAATTAGCTAACAAATATATAGACATCCCAAGATCCTAATTATATTAATAAATTAAAAAGCAAACTACTCAATCTGTTCGACTTCCACCTATTTCATTAGACATTCCGAGGCAAAGAAAAAAATCCAGAAAAGCCCCGCCGCAACGCGGCGGGCATTGTCTTCCTTGTTATCACTATAGAGGTATATATCAATATTGCAAGTTATTTCATACATTTATTATTTTTGCAACTATGATATGTAAGTATGTAAGTTTTGTTACTTTCTTGCAGCTTATAGTTACTCGAACGAAGGTGGTGGCCGGTGAGTTTTTTGTATATATATTTGTCTTTTCTATCTACTGTTATGGTATGTAACTTAGATTTGATTTTTATATTCATTTTTGTATTTGCAGCTCATGATGACTCGACGGTGAGCTATATGCTGTTACGTACCCTTGATGGTGGTCTCTGGTCAAGGAGCCAAGCAAAAAACATGAAGTTATGACACTTGTGGACGTGATTTTGGTTAGCAAATTAAGGACAAGAAAGTAAATTATTGTTATTATCAGTGAATAACTATTCATGATAATCAAATCCAATGAAGTTAGTTTGTACACAAGTGAAATATACTGTAATCTAAAAACTAACAAATAAAAATACAATACACAATTAACTTAAAAAGAAAACCTTACATAATTGTCAATTGAAAGAAGAAAAGCGAAGTGTTACACTTATTTATCATCATGTACAACAATAGTTATGAAATCAAGTGCGATTGCTTTAAATGTTTACACTTGATAAATTCTAAAGCGTTCACGTTAGGACATTAGAAGATAAATAGATAATGATCTTATGATATAATGATCAGCTATGTCGAATTTGTGACCGTACCATATCTCCTCTTTCTTTTTATATCTTTGTGTATTTTTAACCATCTAATGCCCTACTGCGTTACATCAGATAATAATCGTTATTTCTTTAAAAGTCCTGGGCCGTGCTTAGCACGGCCATAAAACTTTACTAGTATTCTTATGTAAAGTTAAACTACTTATTTAAAAGGGAATGTAAGTACAATGGACTTGAATATAAGAAAAAAATTAGTAAGGTGACCTATATGAACATTTTGGAATAGTACAATGACTTGGGAGTGTAAAAACCCATTATATTATTACACTACTTTTATTATATAACGACTTTATTTTTTTCTAATGTAAACATTTACTAAACATCTATGTGTGCAAAATGGATTAAAGTGATTGTAACCTATAATATCGAATATATATTTTTTGTTAATATTTTATTTATTTATGTTTATTTGAATGCAACTATTGTGACGGAATAACTTTAATATTAATTCATTATATATATATTAATCATAATTAATTTTACAAAAATAACATTGGATATTCTAGATCAATTTATTGTTAATGTGGTTAAGCTCGATTAAACATCTATAACGATTAACTGTGATCCTAACCGTGGGTAACCGCTCATTTCAGATAACCGCATATTCGGTTATCCGCCTAGTACGGTTCGGTTTCGGATAGTAAAATGAATTACCCGCTTCACGATGGATAGTTCAAATCTTCTAAATAATTGAACTGAACAAGTACCCCATCAACACCCATAATTCATGATGACTCACAGAATTAATTCATACTCATTATACCTTGCTACTGCAGATCCTCAAAACATGATTCACGTCCAGATATGGAGCTTAAACCATTTTCTTAGGGTGCGTTTGGTTTGCAGAATGGTTTTAAAGGAATTGTAATCTTTGGAAGGAATAATTTGAATGAATTGTAATTCAAATAATTGGAATGTGTTGAGATAGTAATTGACGAAATCTGTCATTGTGTTTGGTTGACTCGCAACGTAATCTAATTCAGAAAAACATTAATAATAATAATAATAAATAATAATAATAATAATAATAATAATAGTAATAGTAATAGTAATAGTAATAATAATAATAATAATAATAATAATAATAATAATAATAATAATAATAATAATAATAATAATAATAATAATAATAAAGTTTTATAGATACTGATGCTTTAAATTATAAAATACTGAATTACAACGTAATTTAAAACTTTCATCTAACTTGCTATATAATCTGAATTCCATCCATTGATGTAATTAGAATGGTTGAATTACAATTGCATTGTAAACCAAACAGCTTACGTATTGTAATTTGAATTACAATTACATCAATTATGCAAACCAAACAGCCTACGTAATGTAATCAGATTACAATTACATCCAATTACACCTGATTACAACGAACCAAACGGGGCCTTAAAGTTTTTGATAAATGGTTGTGGTCTCGTGGGTGCCCTAAATAAAAGTACCGTCATATCAATTTATTGTTTTGCTTCAACAAGAAGTATGATTTCCTTGTCTTCTCCCGATCACCAACAAATATCGACATCTCATCGCTCTTACTCTTTGTTACCACCCCTTCTCATAGCAATACATAAGCATCCGGCTAGTTTGTATTAAATGATTGACAAGAAACTAAGACTTCTCTATATTCCTTCTATTTCAAAATAATTGTTCGCCGACAAAAAAACACACAGTTTAGAAATAACATAATTATTACAGATTTCTTTTTCTGACTTTTTGCAGAATGATAGATTTATCTTTAATTAATTAATTAATAACTTTAAATGAAGGTAATATGGTAAACTCGATTAAAATTCTCATTATACTTTTAGCAATACTTTTAGCAGTGGACAATTGATTTGAAAAAACTCAAAAATAAAATATGGACAATAAATTTGAGATGAAGAGAGATTGAGAAAATCGGTTTCATGTTTTTCAGTGACTAAAATAGGATCAATAGAAAAAGGATATACATTTTTGTATGTAAACTTTGGTCTTAAAGTTCAGCAAGGCTATGGGCAGGGGCGATGGGTTGGGCTTATTGACAAAGACCCAAACAAATGTCCATGGTAGAGTTTAAATTAAAACTGTATAATCCATTTCCTCATTAATCAATTGTTATCCTATTTTAAACACTTCTACACATGAATCACATATATATACAGAAGTACATACATAATTATGGATACGTACCTAGTGATGGTTACAGATTTTTATCTAACTTTTATACTAAAAAAAAAATAGTTCATTTCGGTCAATACGTTCATATCTTAATATGAATTCATGACAAATTATTCAAGACCAATTAGTTATGATCAGAATCCCGGAGAAAAATATATGTTTAGATAAGAATATTTTGAATTCTTCAAATTAATCTCTAAGTTATAGAAGGAGCTCAAGTATTATAGTATTTGCCATAAAGGTCAAGATATGTATAAAACATGTAGAACAACAATTAGAGATTTAATTGTTCAAGTCGTCAAAAGACCTACAAATTAAAATATATATTGACAATAAGCGTGTCTGTATGCTATATCAAGTTATCAAACGCATGCTTCGATTTGCATACTCTAAGCATATTTACCCGGCCCTCGACCGGATTAATACTTCACTTAGTTTTTTACTCGTTGAACTTCTTCATAGATATATTAACACTTAGTTGTGTGGATGTAACTGCGTATCATGAATTGAGTGGGTCAACCGAACAAGTTACTTTGTAGGTCTACTTTTCTGCCCAAATTAGGAATTCTACTAAACTTTATCCATATTCAGGACTATGAGCCTATGAGGTCCATATGTGTCCATTTCAGAAATTTTCTCGCAAAAAAATGAGTTAAAAATACCTATGTCTTGAAATTTCAGCAACTTTCTCCTGAGAGTAGTTTTACCATCTTAAGCACAGTTAAGAATTACACTACCACTTTTGTGTTGCTGAATTATTTGTTTACCGTCGTATACCGTTTTTGGTTTTGACTTTTAAATTATGTCACATTGAACACGTCGGTACTTACTACTTAGCTTTTGAGAGCGATGTTTTAAAAACCGGGTTGACCAGGCCGGTTCAACCGGTTGAACCGGGAACCGGCTCAGAGACCGGGCTGGATAGGACGGGTTTTTGCTTGTTTGAGAACCGGATTGAACCGCCGGTTTTTCGTTGACCCGGTTTGATAAACCCGGCCGGGTCATGACTTTTTATCAAAAAATTTAATAAAATGATTTTTTTCCATTAACTTTTCTAAGTTTAATTGAAAATCTGAAGTGATGATGACTAATGTTTGTTAAAATTTTGTAAAATAGTAAATTATAGTTATACATGAATACATGATCTTAGAATCACCAATTAATATATTATTACTAGACCATTATAATTTAGAATCACTTGTTAAAATTTTTTGCTATATTATTATAGATATAGACTTAAAAAGCAAAACTTATCGGTATAGTCTCAATCTTATTCATCGGTTTAATCGAATGTATGAATAAAAACAGATAAATTATGAGATCATGCAATACTATTTATTAAATATAGAAAAAAGTATATATATGTATAGAACCGGTTCGACCTGGCGGTTCAACCGGTTGAACCGGTGACCCAGTAAACCGGCAACTAAACCAGGTCGATAAAAAAATCGGTTTTTAAAACATGTTTGAGTGTTTCATGACACCTCAAAATAAATTTCCAAACTTCTCTTGTTCTGAATTAAACAGATTCATAATCAAACATTAAATAAAGGTTATTTTCCTACATTGTATGTGCGCTGTGTACTTTCTCATCTTTTCCTTGGCTGATTTTATTGTTGAAGCTTAAAACATTATCTGTTATAAAAGTGACCTAAACTTTTATGGTTGTTTGATAAATTTGATAATTTGTATGAATTGTCCTACAAGTTTGTGTAGAATTAGGAAACTATCTAATGACAATTAGTTTAATCTAAAAATAGAGACTGATAGCTTTAGAATTACTTGTATCTTTTGAATTAGAATTTAGTACTTTTAAATAAGAATTTTTGTATTGATACATTTGAATTTGTCTTTGTATTTGGTTTGGTAATTTGAATAAAGCCTATGTTTCATTTGTAGATTTTGTTTGTGGTTTCGTCTTTTGATTATCAATAAGTGGTATGATAGCTAGGTTTATTAAGCTATGTGAAAAAAAAAAAAAAAAAAAAAAAAAAAAAAAAAAAAAAAAAAGGTTCGTTTAGATTTGTTTGAATTGAGTTCGATTGTTTTTGGTATGAAAAATTGCTCGACTTACTTTGAAAATCATTTGGTGTCGACTAACTTGTAGTCATATTATATTTGAAGTAGATTTTGGATTGTAATATTTTTTTTCCATTGATTCATTTGTTCGATCATAAGTTCCCAGGAAAACTGAAAAAGCGTTTGAGATGTGATACATGGGCCTAATAAATAGGCCTAACCGTGGACCTACAGCATTAATAACTTGTGCTAAATGTACAAGTTATTAATGCGGTAGGTCCACGGTTAGGCCTATTTATTAGGCCCATCTATCATTTTTGAAAGCGTTTACTTTGGTATTTGGTTGGGAGTTGGGCTGTTTTGTTATATTTGGGTCAATACTTCAATACTTGTTCTTTTGAATTTTTAGGTTGATATTAGTTTTTGTTTCGAGTATAATCAGTCCTTGATTGTTGGATTCTTGAAGATCTTCAATCTTTACTCCATATTAAATTTGATTTGAATTTGACTAGTATCGCTAGCGTTCGAAACTTTGAATTTGGTTTGAAGCCGGCGAAGTAGTTAAGTCATGGTAGAGATTGTCAGAAAAGTAACTTAAACTTTAAGGGTTGTTTGGTAAATTTGATAAATTTGATAATTTATGTGACTTGTCCTACTAGTTTGTTCAGAATTAGGAAACTATCTTATAACGATTAATTTAGTCTATAAATAGGAATTGATATCTTTAGAATTGTTTGTAGAATTAGAATTTGATATATTTGAATAAGAATTTTGTATTGATACCTTTAAATTTGTGTTTGTGTTTGATTTGGTTATTTGATTTTTTTTTTGTGTTTGTGTTTGATTTGGTTATTTGATTAAAGCTTCCATTTGGTTTGTAGATTTTATTTGTTGTTTCCTCTTTTGGTTAACAACATTATCATTTTTAGTTAGTAGAAATAAAAGAAGTGCAACGCTCACATAATTTGTACAAAATTGTTTTCACAAAATGATGTGTCGTCATAGGTTGGGACTCATCCTAACTCTTTTCTTTACAAACTCTTTCTTTGGTAATCAATCATTTTGTGAGGGAAAAAAAATGAAAAAATAGCTATTGTAATATTAGAACTAAATATATTTTATATAAAAAATATTACTAATTATCATCAAAGAATTATTTATGATAAAACTAAGTTGCAACGTTATTCTTTTTATAATATTTATTTTCCGATTAATGCTTTCTCGTTAATCAACAATAATTACAGAACACTCGTCAAATTGATTCCAAGTTACATCGTATGATTAAATCATATTACTTGTAATAGGTATCTTTATTTTTTATTTTTTTGTTATTTGTAATTCCTAATAATGATTTGTTAAAGTAGCTAGTATAGATACAGTCTCTCGTCTCTCACTACTCTCAAGTCTCAACATGACACAACCTTTCTCTCACTAAGTTGGCCCCCAACCTTAGAAATTTGGATTACCAAATCCAGTTAGGAATTGGATAGTGATGTAACGAACACTAACTAATTAACTAATGATGGATGATCTTAGTATCGTTAAAAAGGGTGCACTAACTCTTTTGTCCATTATAAAAATTTTGAGGGCCTCCCACATGACCCGACAATAATATTTTACATTATGATTCCATTACTATGGGCGAACGTCAAGAATAGTCTCTCAAGTCTCACCCATCAATATATTCAAGTGCGTACTCTTCTTATAAATTTGATATACTTTCTTTTATAACAACAATTTTTTCCCAATTGTATACCACAAATATATTTCATGGATGTCTCGAACGAGATTTGAACCTACAATATGTGATTGGTCAGCAACCTATGTACCAATAAGCCAAAAATCTTAGATTTAAAAATAAATAGTTATGAGGTGCATCATATTATGGCCATATAGGCATGTGAAACCATAATTTCTTATCTCATTTCAAAGTGTATAGTTTGCATCTTTGTAGTGAAAAGGTACTAGTGTTTTGTACTTTATGTTAGCCTTGAAAGTATAAAATTGTGTTTGAATAAAAATTATCTATTCTAATCCTGCTATATCGTCTATGTTATACATATAATTACAAAAATTTATAATTTTAAATATATTTGATGATAATTAATAATTTTACAATCCGATTAATCCGCGATTCATCCTCAGCTAACAAATTAATCGCTAGGTGGTACAAGACCGCCCGACTTGCACCTAACGAGTTTTAGAACCTTGGTTTTCAAGAACATGATTATACACAAAAAGCCGATGAATCTATAACTTATTAACAATGATAGTGTTAGAACTTGAGGTTAGGTGTACTAATAATCTTAAATAGTTGATTAAATAGTGTATCATTTACTTTTCGCACAAAAGTAGTTCTACCTTAATTGCATAAGTTACACAAGAATTTTATTGAGATAAGAGAATCACTGTATTCTAATTCTAGATCCAGAAAACATAGCAAAGCAAAAAGAATTTACTATTTTTAATCATAAGTTCCAAATGAGATTTAAAAAAAACATATGCCAATATGAAGTTGACGATTATTGACGGTTAACAATAGTCAGTGACATACAATTATCTGCTCCTAAAAATCACTGAAATATGCTTCATCTAGCCGAATGTGACTCATAGAGTGTTTGCAAGATCTTCAATACAAGATTGACCAGTCAAATATTTAGGGGACGTTTGGTTTGTATTAAGGAATCATTATGGGTATATGTATGGGAATGAGTTCATAAAACCATCACCATTCGGGATTTAGATAATGCATACCCATTCCCGAAAGCCATATAAACCAAACAATTTTATTAGAAATGAAAGTTAGTCCCCCATTCTCATACCCTCAAAACAAACACACCCCTAAAAGAATGGGTTTCATTCCAATCTAAATGTTTGGTTAGTGGGCACGAACTATGAAAATAGGTATGATCCCCGTAACTAGATATAATCTAAACCCATTAAAGTGGGTTTACAAAACTCATAACAATTGTGATCCCTATAGTGATTCCCTTGATAAACCAATCACCCCCTTAGTTTACTTTTGTTATTAAGTTATACTATTGAACTCACATGTAATGAAAGGTCTTTCTAGACACGTGGCAAAACAGGTGGCCCGGGCGGGCACAGGCCACGGTTCAAACGGGATACGGGCTAAACGGGCATGAGCCAAACAGACGCATGTTATACGAATCGCTTAGAGAAGACCCAAAACGACGAAATAAATTCCTCAAACGTAAAACCTCATTTATATTTAAAAAATTAAATATATTATATCTACAAGTTTTTCTTTAAAAACAATTGTAATGTTTC
>LBNU01023773.1:42954-63899 GCA_014162995.1 Artemisia annua
TTAAGTCTGTTTCGTTGTATATCGATCCTCTCCCCCCGTCTTGATTAAGGGAGTTCGGAAAAGAGGGACCGTCATCTTTTAGCCTGCGGTAGACTGAGCCGACGGGTCCCACGATGCGCCAATTTGTTGAAGCAAAGATCCTTCCCCTTCCTCTAGCGAGATCCCTGGTTATCTGCACAATGAGGAATGCGCCACGTTAGCTCGCCCCGGGTGTGGTGTTATCCCAGGACCAAGCTCCGGCGTGAGAGTAAGTGTGTGTGTAAGACCGAAAGGTATATGAATTAAATGAGAGTAAGTATGCGTGAGTGTGTGTTAGGTGTGAGCAATAAATATGGTTGGAGTATTTATACTACCCAACCTTGGTACCTGTGTGGGGTAAGGTGTCAGCCCACTTGTCCAATGGGTGCTGAGGTAAGCCTACCTTGTAGCGTATATGTCAGCCCACTTGTCTAGACAAAATCCCTGAAAACTCGGTGGCGGCGGTGCACGTGCGCCTGTCAAATCACTTGGGACTTTCAGTCAGCAGTATGCCCTCCGGCTTGTCGTGTCCTCCGGCATATCATCATTACGTCCGGTATGCTGCTCTCCGGCACATACGTCAACAGGATCCATTAACACTTGGTAGTTAATCATAAATATACGTGATTGGTATGCAATTTTTTTGCGTAACAAATTTGCGTAGAATTTAGCCTCCTTGCGTAAGACAAAGAGAGTAGACGAAAATTATCAAAATACGAATTTATCTCACGTTATATTATGTGTTTTGCTAACGATAATATTAAAGTTGCCGTGAAGCAAATAATTTTTATTATGACACCATCAATGAATTATTCTGATGAGGTGACGATTTCTTAAGAAATGAAACAATCCTTGAAATAGTGGATACAAAATTCACATCTTATTGTGATTGAATGAATTGTTTATTATTATTATTATTATTATTATTATTATTATTATTATTATTATTATTATTATTATTATTTATTTTTTTTTGAATGACAATTTTAAGTTTTAACTACCATACAATCTTTCGTCACAAAACTATCACGCATGTCTTTAGCAGGACTTGAACCTATAATCATTTGGATAATGAGTTTCTCACACAAAATGAGGTATCACTAAGATACAATTCCTCAAATTGTTGTAAATTACTAGCAGGGCACCCGCGCGATGCGGCGGCGGGTACCCTATGATTATATTTTTCGGCGAGTAAATGTTAACCACAACAGCGACCCCCATCGACCTTCAATTTTCCTGCCACCCCATTTTTTTCTCTCTTGTGACCTACATCCGGCCTTTTAGGCCCAGTAAGGCGACCGACAATGTTTTTCAACGTTTTTAACAATAAATTAAATTTTATTAATAATTAAAAAAAAAAAAAAAAAAAAAAAAAAAAAAAAAAAAAAAAAAAAAAAAAAAAAAAAAAAAAAAAAAAAAAAAAAAAAACATTACATAATAATTCAAATACATTTATAAACATTACAAATGCTCAGTCTATCCTTTTTTTGGTTAGGTGAATCTTAAGTACCCGGTCTAGCCTTTTTATGGTTAAGTGAATATTGATAAGGGTCAATACCGAACTCGATAAAGATAGATAACCCCAAAAAAATTAGTCACTTTGCCATTTTAAAGTCCAAGTATGACACAATTTTATGACTAATTTTTGGATTAACCCACTTATTGTAACCATGATCTCATACCTCACCTAATTTTATATTCATAAATTATATTAAACAATTTAGGCCAAATATATAGTATCATTTAGGCCAAATTAAATCCAATTCATTTGATATAGCAGTTAAGGCCCAACAAAAGAAATGAGCAGATCCTATACCCTAAAAACTCTCACACTTAACTTAAACACATTATCATCCGTCTACCACACACATTATCCTCTCACCAAAACTCATCTCCCTCAACAAAAACAATTCACTGATTACATCTCACATCTCATTTTCATCACATCCCCATTAAATCACAACAACACATAAACACCATTCATAAGCCAGTCTTTGTTTCTTGTGCTACATTGCAACGGTCCAAAATTTACTCACAAACGGTCCAATATCAAATTCCAACGTCTATATTTTGTTCCATGCCGTCTCGGCAATTTTTGCCGCTTTCACCCATACCGCCCCCAAACTGCATGGGTGGCGGCGGTGTTGCCGTGCGGTTTGGGGTGATACCGAGCCCATACCTCACCCGCTGCCAGTACCCTAAGGATGGGTTTTAATGGAGGGTTGTACATTGTGTTTACCTAATTGTAATAATAGGTCCAGGGGTGTTTTAAATGCTATTTAATGTACAATTGTAAGATTTTGGTCTGAATTTCGAGTTATGCTTGTTTTCATTGTACACAATGCTTTGCTTGTTGTAATTCTGAAAAATCTTTGCTTTAAAGTGTTGTGAACATTGCATATTTTTTTTGTACATTTGAAATTTTTGGAGAGAGTCCTTTGCCTATTATATGTAGTATAGATATAGATAACCTCTTAAGAGCATCTTCAATAAAGGTTTATATAGCATATCCATGGTGACATGGAGCCTAGGTGGAGTTCATGTGCATAAACCTCCATTGTAACATCAAGTTTAGCATAAAAACACAAGTTCATATGTATAAACTAAGAAAAGAGAAAAATGAGTGGATCCTCATAAAAATGTAACCAATTATATAATCTTATAACTATTAAGGGTGATGTTTACAGACTTATTGAAGTTCATAGCATTGGAGTAGTAATTAGTTTATTCAAGTATTAGTTTACAAAAATATGATGTGGCAATACTATGAACTAAGAGCTCAGGGAATCATAACGTGGTAACGCAAATTCGTCCTAGGTGTACGAATTTCCACGCCGTTATGGCGTTAACTCCATTTCCACATGGTTTGTGTTGTGCTCGCGTTGCAATTTACGTTAATAGCTTAACTTGCGTTGTAAACGTTTAAAGACAAAGACAAAATTGCAAAACAACCCCTTTATTAAATGTAACGGCTACATTTCAAAAAAAAATAATAAAAAATAAATAAATAAATAATAATGAAGTTACCGTTTAAATGTAACGGCTACATTTAAAAAAATAATAAATAATAATAATAATAATAATAATAATAATAATAATAATAATAATAATTAAACCCGTATAAATACTCATATACATACAACATATACTCACCAACCAAAAAAAATCATTCATATACTCATATTTGCACACACGAAAAGAAAAAAACAATGTCGAGACGTGACGATCCAGGTTTTTTGAACTTAATGGGTTTGGAAATCCTGACCCGAACATCGGATCTTCTTCAAATCCTAACCCACTTAATTTGACACCCGAACAACAACAACAATTTATGTTATTGTGGCAACAAAATTTCTCACAAAACCAAACCGAGCAACAAACACCGCCAACACCACAAACCCAATCCTCACAAGCGGCGTCTGTGGACCTCGAAGCTACGTCTGTCACACCCCCAAAAATGGTTTGCAGCGGAAAGTAATGTCTTTAGGGTGCAACTCAATTGGTGCCACAACACAAGTGTAAAGAACAGTTTTCATCTTCAATCATTTAGAATAAAATAGTTTAACAAAAGTGTTGAATCATCCAATGGGACCGTTTACATTCTATTTTTAGAGGGCCTAAATTCCGCACAACTTTTAACCAAGTGTAATTTCAACACTTTTTGGTTAAACTATTTTTATTCTAAATGATCTGAGAGATAAAACGACCCCCGTTCTATTACACTTGTGGTTGTGGCACCAATTGGAGTTGCACCCCAAAGACAAATACTTTCCGCTGCAAACCATTTCTTTGGGGGTGCTCGACAGATCCTGGTATCAGAGCATCGCGCTATACGAGAACGGGTGCTCCTTTTGAAAGCCTAAGACCTCACTAGCTACATGTCGATCCGAAAACTTAACCCTATGACCGCCACATCGCCTGCCTGCCAAGCTGATGTTGTGGTAGATTCGTCTGCTGACTTTATATGATGAGAATGTATCTCATGTATTCAGATATATCCATGATCAACTTATTCTAATTGATTACCATCGAATTGTCTTCCCTATTAAGTCTCTCTCGAAACAACATATGAATATCAGAGTCTTCTATGACCATGCCATGCCATGCCAAAACCTCCAGTAGCGTGTGATATGTGTTAATTTACACATATCTTTGACCTTAGGAACGGACTAAAAAGACCAAAAACCCGAACAAAATGCCAAAGATTTGTTGTTTTTTGTGTTTTTACATGAGCAGGTACGGATATACGTGAAATGGACAAAATCTAAGCAAAACCGACAAAACACGGGCACGAGATTTGGAAAGAGCGTGAATAGCCGGAGCCGGAGAAGAGTTTGGATTTTATTTGAGCTTTAAATGTCAAAACGAGTCCTTGAAGAATCTATTTTTGTCAAGATAAGCCCTTGAGATCATGTTTGCAAAAATGGCAGAAGAGACCCTTAAACTTTTCAGAATTACATGAATGATCCTTGGAGTTTTAAGCTTAAAATGCTTATTAATAAACCAAAACAATTCCAAGCCTATCCCATTTAGCCCAAAGCCCAACCAGCCATCTAAACACAAACCGGTCCACCCAATAAATAAAAGCCTTGACCCGGTTCATTTCAGAAAACAAATAAATATAAAAAAAATAACTAAACGCGCCTTATATCCTTTTCCCCCAATTCATATTACACCCAGCTACTCCATGAACCCTAATACCTTTTACCACAATTACCCACTTCCACCCCAAATTACCTCGTATTAAGGGCATAAAGGACAATTCCCCACACCCCTGACACCTTGTCAGAGTATGGCAGCAAAGGAATGACATGTGGCAGCAATTTAGTGGATGGGACGCGTCACAAAGCTGAATAAAGGGCTCTGATTGGACGAGTGGTGTCACAAAGAATCAAGGTGGAATATTCCATGGAAGATGCTGAGTCTGGACGCTTCTGATGGCACTTTCACTCCTCACCTCTCAGCCTATATAAGGAAGCCCTCACCTACGATTTGGAGTTGTTAGTTTAGCTAGTTTAGGAGTAGGGTAGAGTAGCTTATGAGTATAGTTTTTAGCTTGTTTAAACGTTTTAAAGCTTGTAGTTACTCTTTCAGATTTGTTAATGTACTCACTTAAAGTTTCAATAAAATTTAGTTTTCAATCTTTTTCATTTTAGTCTTCAATGCAATTTAATGTTCAATTCTGTTTAAAGCTCTCGTTTAATGTTTTGTTGAATTCATCTAAGCTCAATCATAGCTTGTGATGAATGTTGATTAATAGTTTCTGCTCTTAATTAGTTTTGAGATTTTGGTAAATGAAAAACGGTTATTGATGGTGATGATTCTGGGTTTGATGATAGAAGATCACTAGTTGCAGAAGTGTTTAAGCCTATCGAAAGATAGGCTATGGTTGGTGTTTTCCCCTATTTCGGTTAGGGTCCAAAATTTGTAAGTCTCATTTCACATTTTCTAGTAATAATCTGAATTTCATGTTTAGTAGTTTTAATATGTTGAATTCAGTTGTTTTCTGTTTAATAACGTGTATTTGATGATGTTTGAGTAGATTTCTATATGATTGAGTGTGATTGATTCCTTCTAAGCTTTTATTCATGAAACTGCTTCCATACTGCATAGTTACTGTTTGATAAATGGTTTAGTTAAAGATGGTCTAGATTTGCATAAGATAGTTTCATAACTGGTAAATCTGTAATATGATGTTCTAGTTGTTTGTTATTTGTTCTCTCTGTTCATTTGATCTTCTGCAAGTATATCTGAGTTACTTTGATCATTAGTTTGGTGTTTAGAGGTTTGATAATGCATCTGTAGTGTAATCAGTAGTTTACAGGGTGTTTGGATCTGTAGATATAATCATGTTCTAGTTGTTCTTGTTCTGTTTTCTCTTCTTTAGTAGTTAGCATTAGGATAATACAGTTTAGTTGTAGTCTAAAATCAGTAGGAATAAAGATGAAAGTAAAAATCAACTTGAGATCTCATTTCTGTGAACAATTTGTTGAATTAGCTGCTATAATATGAGATTTATGAATAAAGTAGTTGCACTTAGCTTAATTAGGTTTTATACAAGCTTGATATAACACTTAGATTAATTTTAGATCTGTAGAATTTCATTTTAGTCAAAGCTTAATGGTAATATAATAAGGTCAGCTTATGCTGATAAAATTCAGTAAGTAGTTAGTTTATTTGCTGAACTTGGATCAAATTAGAGGTCGATTTGTTAGATTCTGATAGGGCTTTTAGGTATTTTGTATTCTCAGCTTGGAAGTATAGTTTTTGCCCTCATAAGATTTCACATTAGAGCTTATTGAATTGCTTATTTGGATCCGCTAGTTAGGTGTTTAGTAATGGTTTTGCTGAAGTTTTCATTGGTATTGCAGTTAATGAATGTTGCTTGTGATCTCAGTTTGTGTGATTGTTTTGTATTTAATTTAGTGTATTAATGCTTCTCTATTAGTCCTGAGCTCTTTTGATACTGTTATGTGCTTATTAGACTATTATAAGTGCTTATTTTCTTGGTTCTTGGCTGCTATTCCTTGTTCTGTTGATAATTTGATTTTATTTTCATACATTTGAGTTTACTTGAGCATTAGAAGCCTTATTGGTCTTTATCATACAGATTTATTACAAGTGCTTATTTATAAGCACTTGTAATAAGCTGTTTTTAAGCCAATAAGCACTTCTGGGCTTATTTTTCCAACTTTCTTATTTTTCTCAGATTAGAAATATTGTTTTAGAATTTTCATAAAAATTTCACATTTTTTCTCTTTCATTTACTATTTCTTTTTATTTTTAAATAGATTTTTAGAATAATAAATCATTTTTAATTCCAATTTAAATCACAAAAATGCAAAAATAGTTTCTGTTTTTATTTCTAAATTTCATTTTCATTTTAATAAGATTTTTAGAAAATAATTTTGTAGAGTAAATTTTTCACTTTATAATTAGTTTTATTTTCTTTTATTAAATAAAAATACAAAAATAGTTTTAATTCATAATAAATAAATAAAAAGCCAAAATATTATTTTTCTTTTTTCCTAAAATTTTCTTTTATCATTTTAAACTTTTAAAAATTACTTTTGAACCCGTAGGATAAGTCTAGCATAGAACTCGCGTTTTATATTGTTACGTAGACGTTTTATTTTAGTTCGCGTTTATGATTTTATCATTTGTGCTTAATATGCTTGTACGTTTAGCTTTATTAATTAATTTTGATTGTTAATTCATATAATTTGTAGTATAAATCCAAATCAAAACAATTTTTCTCTATTCACTTCACTCACACACATTCGTTTTCGACTTATTCGCCGTCAAATCTTCGCTGGGACAACGAACCGAGAAATAGTACTCCACTATACTCACATCAGCGTGCCATTGAATAAACCTGAAAATACATGCTAAAGTGTCAACACGAGGTTGGTGAGTTCATAGAGTTTAATGAAAATGAATGTAGGTAAAGCTCTTGAATGGAATTTTCCCCAGCAAAGGCATTGTAAATCCACTCAGTTCCAAGCCCCGCCCATACAAGACTTGTAACCTGTGTGTTTACAACCCACTGCCAGTCATGATTTGGTTTATGTAAACAAATGTAATATTTGAGCCAAAAGTCAAAGATAAGAGTAATAATACAACCATGTAATGTAGGGGTATCATGCCATACCCAGGCAATGCAGGTATCCCATACCCGTGAAATGTAGGTAATCACACATACCTATGAAATGCGGGTATCACATACCCGTGAAATGTAGGTTGTATCATGTAAACACACAAAGCATTTGAGTAAACAAAAGGCATTTGAGTAGGACAAATGGTGTTTGAGTAAACAAGTAGCATGTTCAAGTAAAACAAGTATTGCATTCATGTAAAAACGAGCATGTATTCTCCCCCAAAAACATTTATAAAACGGATAAAAGAGTAGGGGCTATGACTCACCTGGTGCGATAGCTACGATGACAAAAGTGGATACAATGAAATGATGATGAACGTGATGATGTAAGGCTCGGGCTCTAACCACGACCTATAATGAATGATGTGACCTATTGTAAGCAATGAAACAATACTATGCATGCATGTACGTATGTTATCGATACCACTCGTATTCTTTGAAAATAATGTTTATCGTTAAATAATACATGTTGATGTCCCGTTTAGTTATAAAACTACTTTACATGTAAATATGTTGAAACGATACTCCACGATCCTTGTTTGGTGTTCTATTGGCAAATATAGTGTTTTCGTCGTAAAATGTCACTTTTCATAACTTGAAAATATGCCTAAATGGCCTCGCAAAACTAGTCGCGAAATAATGTACGTTAAGTGTTAAAACATAAGCTTGGCGTTTTTGAAAACCTTGTAACAATATCTAAATGTCGTATCCTTTAACTTTTGACCATACGGGTCTTGATTGATGAGAAAATCGACTCTCTTTGTTGTTACTTGAAAGTATTATTTCAACACTTAGAATATATTTTTCTATTAGAAGCTGTCAAAATGTTTAATGAATCGTCGGTTTTCAAAGGCTTGTATCTCGGTCGTTATAAACCCGTTTTCTATGTTCTTTATATCCGCGGAATCAGGGAACAATATACTAACATATTTTTAGTAGTTCGGCTTAGCTAGGTTACGTTAAACGACTCATTTTTTCCCAATAAAACTGCCCAACAGCAACCTAATTTTCTGAAAATAACTTTTCGTCGTTAAAGTTCGGAAAATCATATCTCCTTCGTTATAAACCCGTTTTTATCCAAACCAACGGCCAAAGTTTCGTCTTGGAATGTATTTTCTGAATATTTAGCCCAATGTTACCCAGAAACCCCTGAAGTTTCTACGTTTACCAAATAGGGACAGTAGGTATTTTCAGAAAATATAGTTTTCGTCGTTAAACTTCGGAAAATCATATCTCCTTCGTTATAAACTCGTTTTTATCCCCGTTTTCGGCCACGGCTTTGTCTCGGAATATATTTTATAAATCTTTGGCAAAAAATTACCCAAAACCCACTGAGTTTCCCACGTTTTGCAAACCAGGTCAGTAGGTATTTATAGTGTTCAAAACTTGGTTTCTTAGTTGCTAACTTGTACAAAAACCTTCCAATCAACTTCAAAACAACTCTTAATCTACCATACACCTTCTTAGGGTGTCATGAAGTCCTAAACATCACCAACCATGGTGGGTTTCAAGGGAATAATCATAGGATAATCAAAAACCCATTTTATGTAATAAAAACTAAATAAAGTGGTATGGATCATACATACTTGCATGTTTTTCTTACTAGACCATAAAATACATCAAGTAAATGTTTAAAAGAGTAGGAAACATTATTAGTAACTTACTTGTGATGATTATTAAGAAATGGTGATGAAAACCCAATTAATCTTTGTGGTTTTTATTTCAAAACCCAAACTAGATCATTACTAAGACTTGATAAACACTTGGATCTTGAAAAATTAATGGTTCTTCTTTGTGTTCTTGTGATCGCTGATCCATAAAGAGAATAGGAGAGAGTTTTTCTTGATTTGTTCTTGTAAAAATGGTAATAGGTAATAAAGTGGATGAATACTTGAAGTTTATATGAAAATATGTAGGACTAGTCAATGGCATAATGGTAGTTTCTTGGTCAAATTAGATGAGTCAAATGGTGGCTAGGGGGGGCAATGGGGAGTGATTTAGGGGAAAGATGGGAAGGAGGTTGGGGCTAATTAAAGCTCTTGTCTCCCATTTGTAAGTATTAGTGTGTTTTGTGTATACATTAGGTGTTATCGGGTACCGAGTTTGTCAGAAATAAAATTTAACGGTACCAAATAAAATGTAACGACGTTGTAAAAATTATGAAATTACATTCCTGATGAGAATCGGATGTTAAAATAATTGCCGTGTTGAGATATCGTGATCCGACAAAATTTTAGGCGTTTACCGGGAAATATAGTAAACGATTTCAAAACATCGGGTAAATTAATAATATAATTTTTATATCATTATATTGTGTATGAAAACGTATTAGGATCGTAGACGGGAGTATCAGGTATATGTTGGTAGTAAAAACTGAGTGGTAACGTTATTTAAACATTTAAACATACGTAAGTTGAATTAATGCATATCCGTGCAAGATACAAGGTGTTGATGATGTTACCGAGGATATGTAGACTAATCCTAGTCCATATGATGTATTCTAACTGATGATGAATGAATTCGAAGCTAAACCCAACGGTTGCTCGAATTTGATTACCCGTAAACTAGGTTTACGTGATGATGCAGGATGATCATGAATAGTGTTTTTCTCCCGGGATGAATAGTGTCATGTGAATAGTAACGCTTCTCAGAATCACAAACGGACTCCGAGAATGATGAATAGTAAAATGATGAATAGTGATCGGTGAATAGTAAATGATGAATAGTAACTCGTGAATAGTAAAATTGAAGAAATGTCCTGAAAACGCGGGTTGTCACATGTACTACCCTAAATCTCCAGCCACATAGTGGGTTTTCATTATCTTTTAAAGCATTTTCTAGATCATTTGGTTGCTTCATTTTTTTCTGGAGATTTAGGGTTTGCTGTGTTTGATCAACTCGAAGTTCAAAGAATCAAAGGCCAAATGTGTAGCTTTATGGCTTTATGATACTTCTTGTCTTAAGTGTTAAACGACATGTGTTACATAATACAAGGATACTTCTTGTCTTAAGTGTTAAACGACATGTGTTACATAATACAAAGACCTGTTTCGTAAATAAAAAATAAATAAACGAAAAGAGAAGACATGTGTCTAGGAGAAGGGCACTTGTGTGTTGAATGGTTGAAACGTGTTCGCAAGTGACGTTACAAACTATGCACAATATGTCATTCTTTGTATTTTAAGAGTACAGTGTTTAGGAAACAAAAAGGAAATCCCAAATTAATTTCTGAAAATCTTGAGTTATGATAGGTGTATTCTGGGTATGAAAGTGAGTTTCGGGTTTGACCTAAGAACACTAATTAAGTATCATTTTTGGTTTAATCCTTAAATTTATTTATGTTTAGCTTCGATTTTATGTCTCTAACATGATGGTCTCGTCAAATTATGTCCCATTTAAGATTAGTTGTCCAATTTATGATGCTTGGTTCGGTTTTATGGTAAGTCTGAAAATAAAACTGTAAGACCCGAAATTTGGTCACTGTGGGGTGATTTATTTACGCGTTTGAATTTCCAAATGTTAACAACACTAATGTATATTAAATATAGTATTTACATGCAACTAATGAGCGTTAGTGACGACCGTTAGAGTGAAGGACAAACGGCGGATAACGTTTGCTACTTAAGGTCGAAGGGTGCATTTTTTTGGGTCAAGGGACGATAGGCTGTGATCAACGCAAACCACAAGGACGAACGGTGTAATTTACTCTTAAACATAGTATTTACATGCAAGAAAAGTAATCAAAACCCTGATAGATCATCGATTGGATTGAGTTTTGGGCTGCAACTATAGTGTGGATATGGGCAAATCGCATAAAAAGGTACTATAATTTAGGTGGTTTTAAATTTAAGGTACTCAACTGTCTTTTTCTCAATTTAAGGTATTGATGAACTCAAATAAGTACATGTTATTACCATCATTTATCCTATTTATTTGACTTGTTTTATTATATTATTTATGAGAATCGGTGCTTTAATGTTTACTTTAGTGATTCTCAGGTAAAAACAAGTAATAGGTGAAACTTGGCGATTTTGGACTAATTATGGAGCAAAACAAGCGAGATGTCAAAAGTCTACTGAAATCCAGAAGATGCGCCGTATCTCTCTCAACAGATATTTTCAATATCATACTTAGATGAATTCGAAGACCATTGCCTGACTTTGAAGAATGCGCCGCATGTGAATCTGTCATGCGCCGCATATGAAACTTTGGTCAAAGCAGAAGATCAAGCTCGTTCTACTTCAGATACGCCGCATTATACATTTGACATACGGCGTATCACTATCAAGACTTCACCAGAAACAATCCAAGACAACTGAAGGACATGCGCCGCATACAAGGATCAAGATACGCCGCATCTATGGCGGTGTACGAATATTCCAGAATATAATAATCTTGGACCCCACGCGAAGTTAAGTCGATGCGCCGCATCTATTTACTCAATGCGCCGCATCGAACCCTCAGACAGAGACTATAAATACCCCAAGACCTAGACGAATTTTGTGTGCAACATAACCCTAAGGAGCCGAATTCAGACGAACAAGCAACACAAGACACACCCTAAACGAAGATATTAGAGTTGTAAGAAGGTCCTGCATGTATTTAATTCATTAAGTAGTTTTGTTTTATTGTAATAGTTTCATCAGGATTGATGGCCGGTAGTATGTGACTGCGGAAAATCATATGCCTGCCTTAAAATTGCTTTCCGATTAATTAAAGTTTATATGTTTGATGTCTTTGGTGAATTTATATTAGTGCTTTGATAACCTCTGTGTCTAGCTGAGCACTGCTTGGGCTGCCATACCCCTTCCTCGCCTATTTAATCTGACGTCTTTGGATAAATAGGATAGTCATAAGTAATCATTAAGGGTTTACTCGCCGATATAATGAAACCAACGAGATAGGTTTAATTAATATACACTTCATATAAAACTAGCAATAAAACAAGTGACAAGCTACTTAATTATCAGGACAGGTCTTCTTATAGTCTCTATTATCTATCTGTGTACGTGTATGCTATTCGCTGATTCGTGCTCATTAGTTTAATTTACTGTTTAATATAACCAATCTGTGCCAGTCTCTCAGGCTGAACCCCCTTTCGTTAGATTAGGCTGTAAAACTAACTTAGGATATTAAAATACTGATTAGGATAACTAGATAATACGTTCCACTCTTAGTGATCGACACTCTACTTACCATTATATACAAACTGACCGGGTACACTGCTCGTTAAGTGTGTGTGTTATTGATAAGTCGGCTAAATATAAATTTAAAACTTGAGTAGGCATTAATACTGCTAAACCGCAACGGCACATCACGCGCATCAGGTATCGAACTTACTTTTATGTGCAATGTTAAGTTTTCTGACTTTTCGAAATAGGTTATGGTCCTAATTTTAGCCGAAATGACTTTTAAATGCTCAATAATAATAATGATACATCACATTAATTAATCATTTCGGCGAAAGCAATGACGGGAAACCATTTTCGAAAAGTAGAAAAAACCTAAAAAGAACTTACATTGCACATAAAAATAACTTTGGTATCTTAAATTAAGGAAAAAAGGTTTGATACCTAAAATCAAATTGACCTAATGTATAATACCTTTTTATACGATTTGCACTTTGGATATTGGGCCATACTTATGTTATTAAAACTATTATCTACTCACTCCGTCCCAAAATTTAAGTCCAGTTTGACTTTTTGAATCCAACTTTGAACATAAATATTTTTGTTTTTTATTATATAATACTTGATGAAAATTATATCATATGAAAATATATTTAAAACCCAATCTATTTATATATTTTGCATTAAGTATTGTATAACACAAACAAAAATGTTTAAGGGCAAAGTTGAATCTAAAAAGTAAAAGTGGACTTAAATTTTGGGACGGAGGGAGTATATAATCTTATGTGTCTTAGGTAATTTTATAGTTTTGAAAGAAAGAGTTGCGATCCCTTAAAAAGGGAAAAAAAATTAAAAAGTCTAGAAAACAATAAACTAGTGCCACGTGTCCCCCACCAATTCCTTCCCTTTTCCCTTTAATATTTTTGGTTAGAGGATATTTTGGTCATTTGACTCATTTTTTTAATTCCACCACAAATTTCAAACGCAAATAGCTTTCAAACGACAAACTTTTATAAAAAACTGATTTCACCACAATTTTTAAAATTTGATTATCTTTAATTTGGTATAAATCTTGATAATTGTTTCGATACTTTTTTTTGCATATTTATTGGGTAATGATTATCTTGATGTTTTTGCTATTTTCGACTCTATTTTTTACCTTAAAAATTGCCGAATCATAAAATACTTCAAAAACAAAAGTTTTAGATTTTGGTTCACTCTTTACCCAGAAATTTGAATCACTCAATTTCGATATGACATGAGTGAGATATCGCATGTTAAAGATAACGTTTTAGTCATATTTGTTGCACACAAAGTGTTTGATGAAATGTCTAGCTTAGATTTTTAGTGTTAAAATTGGGTTAAATGCATAATTTTGTACCACAACGCATCATTAATCATTTTATTAAAGCAAGATTCAAAAAGTGATGTTTTTTAATCGTTATTTTTTTAAACAAACTGATGAGCCTATTATAACATAATAGCTAAAAGTCAATAACTGATGAATCAAAAACGACTAATGTTCATCAACTAAAAAAACATAAATTCATAGATGAACTTATAACCTATGATAACACAAATAAACTAACTGATGAACCTATGATAACATAATAGCTAAAATAGCCAAACCGATGAACCTATGTTAACATAATAGCTAAAATAAATAAACTGATGAACCTATGATAACATAATAGCTAAAAAACTGATGAACCTATTATAACATAATAGCTAAAAGTCAATAACTGATGAACCAAAAACAACTAATGTTCATCAACTAAAAAAGCATAAACTAACTGATGAACCTATAACCTTTGATAAAACAAATAAACTAACTGATTAACCTATAATAACATAATAGCTAAAATAAACAAACTGATGAACCTATGATAACATAATAGCTAAAACAAACAAACTGATGAACATATTATAACATAATAGCTAAAAGTCAATAACTGATGAACCAAAAACAACTAATTTTCATCAACTAAAAAAGCATAAACTAACTGATGAACCTATAACCTATGATAACACAAATAAACTAACTGATGAACCTATAATAACATAATAGCTAAAATAAAAAAACTGATGAACCTATGATAACATAATAGCTAAAACAAACAAACAATGAACCTATTATAACATAATAGCTAAAAGTCAATAACTGATGAACCAAAAACAACTAATGTTCATCAACTAAAAACATAAACTTACTGATGAACATATAACCTATGATAACACAAATAAACTAACTGATGAACCTATGATAACATAATAGCTAAAATAGGCAAACCGATGAACCTATAACCTATGATAACACAAATAAACTAACTGATGAACCTATGATAACATAATAGCTAAAATAAACAAACTGATGAACCCATGATAACATAATACTAAAAGTTAATAACTGATGAACCAAAAATAAATAAATAAATAAATAAGCTAACTGATGAACATATGATTAATGAACCAAAAAATTAACAATTAAAAAACATCACTTTTTAAATCTTACATTAATAAAATAATTAAAAATTCATTGCGGTACAAAAATTAATGCATTAAACGCAATTTCAACGCTAAAAATCTAAGCTAGACATTTCATCAAACACCTTGTGTACAACAAATATGACTAAAATGTCATCTTTAATGTGTGATATCTCACTCATATGTAATCGAATTTGAGTGATTCAAAAACCTGTGTAAAGAGTGAACTAAAATCTTTAACTTCATGTTTTAAGTTTTTCACGATTCAAAATTTATGAGGGTAAAAAATAGGGTCAAAAGTGCCAAAAAAATCAAGAAAATAAAGACCAATTTGATGTGTAAAAAAAAAGTTTCAAAATTTTTGGAAAAAAGTTATACCAAATTAAAGAGGATTGAATTTTAAAATTTATGGTGAAATCGGTTTTTTCAAAAACTTTGTCGTTTGTGAGTTATATGCGTTTGAAGTTTAAGGGTGAAAAGGGAAAACGGGTCAAATGACCTTTTTACCCCTGGGCGAATTTGTTTGAATAAAATAGGATGGTGGACACGTGTCGGATGATGAGTGGATTTTTAAACTTTGTAAAACTTCTCACTTTTTAAATGATCTGCAAACTATACTAGTCGATATCATACATTCTGAGAATATTGTATGAATGTAAAAGCATATTTTCTCAACGAGATTGTTATTACAAGTGATCTCTAGCTTCAAGAACATGTTACAAAATATGTAGCTATCTAAAAGTACACAAGTTACTTTAAGTCATGAAACATAGAAGGAAATGTCACAAGTTATAGGCCTTTATGTAAATGGCTTTTTTTATATACGAAAAGTACATAAGCTCTCGATATGTACAATATTACGTTAACATGATATTTTACATAAGCTTAAGGACATAAGTTTTTACGAAAGTGATTTGGACAAATATTTAAATATTGACAAAAAGACTGGTTATGGGACATAAAAAAGCTAGTAGTATAGGCATGTCGAGATTTACTTATTATTAGGAATCACCAAAAATATAGGTTGATTTTACTAAGATTGTTGTACATTACTTTTAGCGAGGCTTGGATTTAAGGTTAGTTTTCATGATATTTACGAAAACTAATATATATGTTATGATTCATTTTCGTGCTAATATTGTATGATATGTTTACAAGTTATATTATGCATAGATTTGGATATATGAAAATGTTTTGTTTGATACATCTGTGGATATGTCGGGGCACCGACAGTCATGCATTTTTCGGTTATTGTGGTTAGCCATTATTTATTGTAACACCCCCAAATTTTGGTACAGCGGCAGATTTAACCAAGCTTCGGGGTGCTACGGGATTGGTACATAATACAGGCATAGATGAACGGAATAACATCATCCGTTTTCAAATAAAAACATTTCGAATTCAAAAATTAAGTTTCACATTATTTCAAAAGTACGGAAGTAAGCCCAAAAGAAAACATGATAGTATTATTAGGTCCCAAATAAGTTATCAGAGCTTGTATTGATCCTTCAACCATGCCCCTTGTCAAGCCTTCTAACATAAATCATCCAGCACATATCATCCTCATTTACCTGAGAAAACATGCTAAAAGGTCAGCCAACGCTGATGAGTTCGTAGGTTTAATCATAAAGCATAATATTGGACCAAATCTCATAAGCATCTGCTATGTCGGGCTAAGTCACATAAATCAAACCATCCTCCATACACACAGAGTATGTTTAATTATCAAATAATCCACTACAACATATAGTACTATCCTACACAATTGCAGCTCGAGTTATGATATTCCTACACAATTGCAACTCATATCATAATAACCCTACACAATTGCAGCTCGTATAATAATCCTACACAATTTCAGCTCTGATAACAAGTAACCCTAGCCAGCTAACATAGCAGTTAAAATTCATAAAAGAACAATTGGTTCATTCAAAACAGTTTTGCATGTTTTCTCACCCCAAGATTTAAATCAAAACAGTATATGAGTAAAAGTGAGGTTATGAAACTCACCTTAGTCAAGCAATGCACAACACAGAATCTCAAGAGTAGTATAGCACAACAGCAACTAGAACGTCACGGCAAACTTGCAAGTTTATAGCATATAACCATTTTTTATACCAAAATAACTTCCATAAATTAGTAAGCAAAAAAACAGTCTTGCAAAAATCGGTCTAGGCGGCTGATTAATTGACGATTAATCCTCTCGATTTTCACTAATCGACCTAATTAATTGGTTTGGTCAAAAATCGGTTAACATACTAATTAATCAGATAAAAATTGACCAAATGGTGCATCAATCGGTCAAATCGGACAAAAATCGCATAAATCGGCCAACTCAGTTACGGATAAAAATCAGCCAAACTGAAAAAAAAAAAAAAAAAAAAAAAAAAAAAAAAAAAAAAAAAATCGTCTAGATCGACCAAATCGGACGTATAGTTTCAAAATTTTACAATTTTATATATAAAAAATCTAATCCAATTAATCCCCGCCTAACTAATTAATCGCTAAGTAATACCCAGCCACCCAGCTATCGCCTAGCGATTTTTGCAACCTTGCTAGAAAAAGCTTAAACAAACATCGTGGTACACTTATAAAACCCCTCAAACATAGAAGGGTTTAAAACCACTTTAGGGTTTATCTCTCCTTACGCACAAAAAAATAAAAAAGAACCCAACTCATCAATGGCCGACGAAACCACCCTAGCCGCCGAACCGACCATCGTCGAAACACCAATGGATCTCGAAACCGATGCCGGTAAACGAGAAAGAGACGAGACTGAATCACCCGAACACGAACCCAAAAAAGCCAAACTTGATGATGAGAAATCTGTTGAAGAAGAGAGACTTGAAGCGAAAAGTGGACCGGTGGATGTTGGGTTTAAGAAGTTTGAAACATCTGTTCAGATGTTTGATTACTTTTTTAAGTTTCTTCACTTTTGGCCACCAAATCTTAATGTCAATAAGGTATGTATTATGTGCTTTGTTTTTTTAGATTGTGTATAGTTTTCTTATGTGATTAGATATTATGGAATAATAAGATTATGATTTGTTTTAACTTTTAAGGTTAGTGACATTGGTAAGGATGTTTTTTTTTAAAGAATAATAGATGAATACTACAATGTCTTAGGGGTTGTTTGTTTATGCTTATATGTGGCTTATGAGCTTATTGGTGTTTCGGCTTATATTTCATAAGCCCCAATTTTCTGGCTTATTTTAAGACTTGTGGGTTTATAGTAGTTTATTATGATATGATATTATATAAGCTCATAGGTCTCAAAATAAGCCAGAAAATTGTGGCTTATGAAATGTAAGCTGAAATCAAATAAGCTCATAAGTCCACACATAAGCTTAAAAAAACACCCCCTTAGATGGATGTCTGCTAGTGTGTTTTTTGGTTTGGTTTTTATAAGCCAGTGACTAATTTGGAATGAGATGGTGAGATGTTAATAAAAAAAATGATGTGGTGTTTTTAGTAGAAAGATGCATTTGTTTTTAGCTTTGGATGATTTTATTGAACAAGTTTTTGTCAATGAGATTTTGGAATGAATGTGAAAGGCAAGGTAAACCTTTGTATAAACTTGTTCAAGTAATAAGGTATGGCAATTGACATTTTCTTAAGCGCAGATAATCTCACTAGTTATTCACTAATGGGTACTACTTTTTTACTAGAAATCTTGTTAGAATATTTAAGCTGTGGATGAACTGCCTTGGAACTTGGATATATTGGCAGATGAATTTTTAGGCTTCAGTTAGAGGTTGCAAGATGCATTGCAGGGTGGGGTAAACAAGCCGGGTTGGGTTGACGTATAACCCCCTTTTTGTTCAGTTCTTTGAATTTTTTATAAGTACTAGCAACATTAATCATATTCACTATAACAGTGGTCTTTGCAGTAATGATAATCTTTTTAATAAAGTTGATTAAAAAGGTTTTATGTGTTGAAGATAAGCATTGGGCGATTTTCGACCCGTTTGCCCCATCTCACCGATTCCCTTATTGCTATCTGTTTTTGTCAAACCAATTTGACCCAAGAATTGGAATCAACACATTCATAAGGAATGATGTAAAAAAGCCACATTTACCGTCAAAGATTGCATTATATGAAAAACGACCAAACTAAAAAACAACTTAAAAGGCAAACATGTATTTCATTCTCACAGACTTCCTTTTCCAAATTTCCTCTGACATCTTTCTACAATGTGTTATTGTTTGTCATATCAAACTTTAGGCACTTTGTTAGTGCCTGATAGCTTAAGTGCTTTGCAATATGTTTACCCCTGTACTAGTGCTTACTTATGTTTTGTTTATTTTCTGCTACAGTATGAGCATGCAATGTTGCTGGACTTGCTTAAGAAGGGTCACCTAGAAGCTGAGAAAAAGATTGGCACTGGCATTGAAGCCTTCCAAGTGCGGTACCACCCACAGTGGAAAAGCCGATGCTTCTTTCTTGTTAGAGAGGACAAGTCTGCTGATGATTTTAGTTTCCGTAAGTGTGTAGATCACATTCTTCCATTGCCTGAAAACATGGTAGTAAAATCTGATGTCAACAAGGCGTTGGGTGGCGGTGGTAGAGGTGGTGGCAGGGGTGGTGGTCGTGGAAATTGGCGTGGACGTGGTAGAGGAGGTAAGAGGAATTGATGAACTCCTTTATCTCTGTCTTGGTCATTTGTGGTAAAACTGAAACTTATAATATATAGAAGAAAACGCATTAGCATGTAATGTTCTTCTTTCTTGTATGTTTTACCTGGATTTTTTAATATTAGTTATGGTAATTGAATTCTGGCAGTTGCATCATTTCGGCATGTCCAACTTTGTTGAATGTGGATTTAATTCAATCCAATTTTGCAAAGTAATGGTACTTTCAGTTTTACTTGTCTGATCTTTTCGAAACAAAGATGATAGCGGATAGCTACGTACTGCATGATGATTTACCATTTGGATTTGGGTAGCTAGTTGCTCTCCATATAATGGCTACAAAAATCACCATTCCCTAATTCTTACCACCGACAACGGAAGTGCCTTACATTTTGGAGCTAGCTGCCCGAATTGGTAATCTTCTTGCAGTCCTGATTAATTGAAGGCATGGAAGTGGCTGTACACATAAACATGCATGCAAAATCACACCTAAAAGTCTGCCAAACTGTGATGTTCCACTTGATATTCTACTTAATGTAACATCATCATGTGTTCCACTTAATGTATATGCAACCCTATGGCCTTGTAGACTTGTAGTTAAGGACACAGAAAATCGTGGGAACTAAAGGTTGAAAGCTACACTATTGCTAAGGGTACCGGCAGTCATAGACCACAAAAAACCCATACCTCTGAAACCCACCAATAATATCATTCCATCTCACTTTCACTTTTTTCATACCTCCCAACCCTTTTTTAGTGGCAACCATAGATTTTTCATACCTCCTAACTTTTTTTTTTTTTTTTTTTTTTTTTTTTTTGAGGTAAGCCACGCCACGACACCGGCCTCTTGGTTGAAGCAACCTCGATTATAATGTTATATATTTTGTGAATTGGAAGTTATTTTTTTCTTGAATGTGGAAAATATTGTTTTTGAATTGAGGACTGATAAGTGGGTTTAATAGGAAAATGTGTTTTTTTTTTTTTTTTTTTTTTTTTTTTTTTTTTTTTTTTTTTTTTTTTTTTTT
>LBNU01023773.1:64286-119344 GCA_014162995.1 Artemisia annua
ATTTTCATAAATAAACTTAATAAAAAAACATAATATTTTCATTAATAATAAAACAATTACATAATACTAAAAAAACATAAATTTAAAAAATCGATGGCCATCCATTTTCGCCGCTTTTTTCAAGTTTTCTTTGTTGCCAAGAGTAATTTTCCGCATAAATCGGATTTGGTTATGTGCTCGTTTGTGGTGTTTCGTTTAATAGAACCTCAATGGCACGAAGAGTAGCTTTTTCGCTTAGGGTTTGTGTAAAGCCATTTTCAAATTTTTTGGGTCCTTCATCCTTTTTTTTTACATGTAACGTTCGAATAATTAATGGTCCAACGGCTAGTTTTCACCCACAAACCATCCATACCTCCGAAGCATTAAACCCCGCCCAACCATACCTCCGGGGCAAACCGCCAGGGTGGCGGCGGTGTTGCCCGGCGGTTATGGTACCCCGCCCACCATACCTCCGAGTATTGCCAGTACCCTAAGGGTGAACCAAAAACACTGACGATTGACTCGCACACCCCATTATTAACATATAAGAAGTGGTCTATAATATTCATAGTATTGCACTTGCATATGGTTTGTGATTTTGACCAACTCATGGTTAAACAAGTTTCAGTTTTATACAATTTCGCCTTCATAGCATATGATGACCTTACTCTTGTCCCCTGTTGTATCGTCCATGTTCGAGTAAAAATCGATATTGGTGTAGATGAAACTTAAGTATAAATATACGGTTAAAGCAATCACCTATCATTTTTTTTGGGCGACTTGGCATGCAAACTTTTTCTGGCACAATTTTCTCCTAACCTATTCTGTCAATGCAGAGCGTTTTATTAGCTAACCCGTTAAAAAGTTAATAGTTGGTTTATGATTATAACCGATCTACCCTTTGTAATAAGAATAGTTGTATAGATCAAGTGAATATCTTCGACTATACTTGTAACATCCTCGTACTTGAATTCAAACAATTTGAATTTGAACAAAATATAATAACTTTTTAAATCGAGCTTTGTGCTAGTCAAACTTTAAACAGCTCAAATATGGTACTCGGATCATTCTTGAGCCGAGCTCAAGCCTGCACCATGAAGGCCTGTTGCCCATTGAATCGATTTCAAGCTTAGCCTAAAATTGATCAAGTTGAGCCCAAGCTCACCTCGACTTATTTGCAGAGCCTTTAATAAAGGCATGAAAAAACTTGTAAATAAACATATTTGTAGTATGATTATCCAAGAAAAAAAGACCGTTTCTTCAGAACATCAACAATGCATCCATGGGATACATTGCTATTCTCAACCAAATTCTACAACAATCAAGTTCTTGAATTCTACAAAACTGAGGATTTAGAACAAAATATGCCGGATATTATTACCTTTCTCTAGGTGCCTCTCTTAAACTTACATCGAACTTCAAGCAGTCACAGCTTGCTTCTGTGCAAAAGCTACACCCTTCTCTATGCTTCCCTTCAGCTCTACCTTCAATACTTCCAAACCTTTCGCTTCATATTCCGTCAATCCTTCAAGGTCCGAAGAGATCACAGCCTCGACTCCTTTCTTCCCGAGCTTAACCCTCGATGCAAAGAATGGAAGTTCTGTCACTTCTGACTGAACAAAAGCACACTCGTAAACATCACTATCTCCATCAAGTGCCCGAAGTGATGATTCCAAGAATCTTGCAGCTGCATACGCCATAGATAGTGTGGCGGAACCTGCACCAGCCTTGGCCTCAACCACCTCAGTACCACCGTTTTGAATCCTATTAGTCAGATCATTCACCTCTTGATCGGTGAAGGTAGCAGATGGTTTTGTCTTTGACAACAAAGGTAAAATTGTAATTCCTGCGTGTCCTCCGATAACCGGAACATCTACATCAATGAGCTTGAGGTTCTTCTTCTGAGCAACAAATGTGTTTGCTCGTACAACATCAAGTGTGGTGACTCCAAAGAGCTTCTTTGGGTTATAGACACCTTTCTGTTTCAAAACCTCAGCAGCAATTGGAACAGTTGAGTTAACCGGGTTGCTAATAATATGGATAAATGCATCAGGACAATTATCAGCCACAGCCTCAATCAACGTCTTCACAATTCCTGCGTTAATGTTAAAAAGATCATCACGGGTCATACCGGGCTTCCTTGGCACACCAGCAGGGATAACAACCACGTCTACCCCTTTCAAACAATTGGCTAATTCTTCACTCCCTGTGAAATCCCTAACTTGTGAGGGAGTGTTGCAGTGACTGAGATCAGCTGCTACTCCCTTAACATTTGCAATATCGTAAAGATGGAGGTCGGAAACTAATGGTGACATCTTTACTAAAAGAGCCAATGGCTGGCCGATACCACCAGCAGCTCCAAGAATGGCTACTTTGAAGGATGCCTTAACCTGAAGGACATTTGATGATGTTTGGGACAGATTGTGGGCTTTCCGAGCAAAAGAGTGACGAAGAACTGCAGTGCTTTCTTTCCCCAGGAAGGAAGACACTGATTCACAGCTTACAGATGCAGATGCCTTGAGGCCAGCGAAACTCTTGAGGTGGGTTCGAGAATTGAAATTCACACCAACTGCCTTCGATTGTGAAACTTGGTTAGCTATTGAGCCATGGGATATTGTTGAGCCGATTGAAAGGGCACTTGCAGATGTTGCTGCCATCTTTAGACACTACAGAACATTAAACAGAACAAGTTCAGTTATCACCATAGAGAATATGATAGACATAGAAGATACAGAAAAATATTACGAAGATGATAAGCATGTAAAATTCAAAAGCAGGTCAGGTGCAAGTCCGGTGCTGCAGACGGCATATTTTCTATAGTTATTACGTCCTGAAATCACAATAATCAGTCTTTAAGGTGCGCTATACATAACTTACTTTAAAGATCATACAATCGCTACATACCACCTGAGAAAAGTAAACGTAAATTATCTATTGACCTAAATTGGTTACTACTTACTACCATTTCACAACATGATTATGACCTCACAAACGTATCCTCTTTTATCATGTTATCTATCACGAACCACAAACAAATTCAAATTTCTAACCAAATCCAGCCACCGGCTGTACACGAGTGTTCGGAGAACTAAACTTTATCTTATGGTTCACATTTTAGCCTCATTACAGTAACCAAATTTTCTGAGTTCACAATAACATTTTCAGTTTTTCACCGGGTTTCGTCATCTCACTAAGTCAAGTCAATGAATCCCACCATCAACCAAGTTACAATCATGCACTCTTTGTACACCTCATTGTTCATTGTTCAATTTCACCACCATAGGTGTTTCTCAGTCACTAATTCTCTTCTACATCTTATTTCCCTGCGTGAAGTCACCACCATAGTCAAAAACTTTATCGAGACCATTCAAAGTTTCCGACGGCAGCCGTCACTAATTACCATGATACCTTTCATGTAGCCTGGTGTCTGTTGAACCAGGCACCATAGCTAAGGAACTCTTATCACCACTCAGTTCAAAAAAACCTTGTCCTATGGGTTTTCACGGGAAGGCTGTGAGATCTGTTGGCATTTCTTGGCAAGTCAGGCTCTTATGAAGTTGACCTACTTTCGGTTATGAGTGCATGCACAATTGCACACAAAAAGGTATTTAGGTTTTGGTAAATCACAAACTCACAATCACGAAGCAGGTTTACGGATTGTTCATAGAGTTGGGAAACAACATTATTTCAATCTTGTTAGATCTTTATCAATCTGGTTAGCAATGTACAGTCGATGTAATTTCAATATTTCAGAAGGCTTCCCGCCTTCTACACTCCACTCACATGGATCCTTCAAGATCATATTTGATGAAAATCTCAATATTTTGCCAATGAAATTAAAAATCTATCAGGGCATTTCCAGTGGGAGATTTCACAAAGTATTTACTCATTGAAGAGGTTTTTGCATCGCAGCAAATGAATATTTTGGGTAGGCTTAAGTGTTTCAGTCTACTGAGCAACCAGCTTTGATAAAATATTAATATTATACTGGTTTTTCATTTTAGCCCCCTCTTTCAATATCATTAAAATGCTTTTAAAAACCTTATGCATTGGAGGTGAGGGTTATTGATTATTAAAAATGATTGAAATGATAATGTGGCAATCACAAAAAACCTTCTTTAAGATTGCATTTGGGATGCTCTTAATTCCATAAATTTATAAGGAGTTGGCATACACTCGAAAATCTGAAAGTACAATTGCAAACAGAACACTGTATGCTACAACCCAATTTATTTCAAATATTCTAAAACTTAATTGGATATTACATAATTTCTTTCAGAACATAAACTAAAAAAGCAACTATTAATTGACCAGAGTCTAGAGGTAAGAATTGAGCCAAGACTTCAAGTTTAGGTACAAAATGTTCGCATAGCAACTCTTTAGCTGCAATGAAGAGTGTCGAGCCAAATAATGACATCATATGAAGATATAAAACTATACACAGCGCTCAAGGTACCATGACATCAGTGGGGTCAAACAGACCATGCCCGTAAAAAGGAAAACTAAAATAAAGCCGAGCCCAACCCATATAGTGTTTCAGCCTAGAAAGTGACTTGAGTAATAAGAACTTGCTAGTGTGACTGGACATAGGTCAAGAATCAAGATCCTATGTTGATCAAACAACATATATCCTGTGTCTTTATACTCCCTTACGTTGTCTGGCGCGTTTAATTTAGTCAAAAATCACAGGGGATACTGTGGTTGCCTAATGCGATACTGGAGCATGTCTATTGTCTAGTAGTACTCTGAGATAAAGTGTGGCAACTGGCATAACCACATAAATATGAAATGTGACCTTAGCAAGCTAGAAACTTGAAACTCAATAGTGATTTTGAATGATTACGGTTTCATTAGGATTTAGGAAGACTGTAATTTGAAGAGTGGGAACTGATTTCATACAAAAAGAAACAAAAAGAAACATACATTTGTGTATTAACACTAACGCTTTTATAAGTATGTGAGGTCTGATGACTCCAATTGGGTACCCATCTTTGGGCAGGATATAATTTGAAGAGTGGGAACTGATTTCATATCTAATGCTTTATTTCTAAAATTAATCAATTGAGGTTTTATTTCGTCTTCATAGGTAAATATAAACAGGTCAAACAAGCTGAAATTCTTTCCACTTGGACAAAAGTACTTAAAGATTTCTAAATCATTTTTTAAAAACGCCAGTTATAAACTTATAATAAATAAAAACCTCAAAATAAAATCCTATTCAATTCTATATATTCTATTCTCTTGGATAAAGACATTTCATCTGCCAATTTAATAACTTTTGCTACTGATCAAGGCTTTCAACTAGAACTTGGTGAGGGGGCCGCTCCCCAAACACATATAACAGCCTAGATCTTCCTGGTTATATTGTTGGGATTTAATCTCGCGTAGGGCCCGCCAAATATCATATAGTGTGCCTTCTTACAGCTATAAATATTCAAGCTAGGACGTAAGTTGATCATTAAGGATCGGCTAAACCACGTTACATGTTTTTTGTTTACCGAGTAGCAACTACCAAAATACTAACACAAACTTCCCTACATTGAAACACTACCTATCGACTTTAACATCCCACATTCTTCGGCGTTGTTTATATAAGCTTATTTTTAGACTTATAGGCTTACGTTTTATACGTCTGTTCTTTCCACCTTATTTTGAAACTTATGAGCTTCTATAAGTTTATTATACATCAGCTTATTTAGCAGCTTATGGGCTTATTTGATTTAGGAAAAGCCGATAAGCTCACTTTCTGTAGCTTTTGACCTTACCAACTTCACCTTATTGGCTTAAGGCAATAAGCTAAACTTAAAAAGCTCTATAAAACGTCAGCTTATCAGCTTTTCCAAAATCAAATAAGCACATAAGCCGGCTAAATAAGCTAATCCAAACGCCCCCACATAGATGAAAACCATAATTTCTAACATTCCTGAATAAAACCCACAAGATTTCATAGGAAATAAACACATAAAAATACCTGAAGTGGATACAAATGTGGATCTGAAAACAAAATATATGAAAGTGGGTAGGTACGGATTGGGTTTAAATAGTAGGAAGAGTTTAGGTTTCTCCGTCTATGAGCCTCGAGGTAATCTACTGATGGCGTGTAACCATACGTATCTCAGGTACTTTTATTCTGATTCTGTTTTTTAATCCTGGCCGTTGGATTATATCAACACTATCAATGGTTAGGATTTCTATATCGGGTTTTTGTTCACATTTTGAGTTTTGTCTTTTGGACGCATTTTTTAGTTGCATGTATGATAGTTACGGACTTAGGGCATTAGCTATCCTCGTGTCTAGAGGCGGAGCCAGAAATTTTTGGTTGAGGGGCACACTTTAATATATTTTAGAAAAACTACACTATAAATTGGTATTTAAGAGGGGCAAATTACCAAAAAGCTAAATATTTGCGAAGGTTCACACTACAATTTTTTTCGCTAGGGGGGCACATGCCCCTTGTGCCCCCCTTTATCTCCGCCCATGCTCGTGCCGTCTTGTTTGAGTCATGGGAAAAAAGTAATGTCACATCATCACATTTTCTCATAACACCATAATTCATCATAAATGGGACAACGCCAAAAAAAAAGGGAAAACATGAGGCTTGGTACCATGTTTGTGCCGTCCCGTCGCGTTTTCCGGGACCATTTGGGCTGGTGGTGACGGCTCAGGACAACAAAACGCGAGCGACGGTGTGAAGCTTGCGCCGTCCGGTCTCGTTCTGCCGAAAAACACCAGCCTTTGCGCTGGTACCGAAGCCTCTTAGATCGGATCATTTGATATATATCTTTTGAATTTCGTTTATTTCGTGTATTTACCTACTATACCCGTCTATCTTATGTGGAGTAGGTCACCATCCACGTTGGTTTCCACGTCATTCTATTTCCATTTACCTGTAATTGCGTACTACCTTCCCTCATCTCTTTCACCTAACTACTCTACTTCTTCTCAATCATCCCACAATACCTAATTATGCATAGCTCTCTTCTTCTTCGTCAAGATCATTTCAAGGATAGTTGCAAGGTATACTCCATCGTACTTACTACAACTGTGGTTTGCCCATTGACGAGCAAGTCTCATGGATGAACAAAAACCCGTAAGGAGGTTTAAAGCTTGCCTGATTTATGTAAGCTACGTGTTTCGCATTTATCTTAGGTTTCAAAACATGAGTTTAGTGTTGTGTTAATATGTTTTTCTACGCCATAATTCATCATAGGGAGAAACTGAAAAGTGTCGTTGTTTACGTATAGTACGTAAAATAATGATTTAGGGTTAAATCAAATATGTCGTTGTTTCTCGCGTACGCTAAGGACCCCGAGATAAGAATAATTATCTTGAGTCAGGGTAACACTCACATAAGATGGTTTAGTGTGTTCTTTGTGTGTGTGAAAGGTGGAGAAGATAGTGTAGAAACGTAGAGGGGGGTGAATACGGTCTTTTCGGCTTCTTCGAAGTTTAATGACTTCAAGCCTCAAAGATCAACAAGTGGTTGTACAACAAATCCAATAACCACAATAACAACCAATGTGTTTGAGTAAAATGTTGTCACCTTACGAAGGCCTTTGTGAAGTCCTTCGAATGATGGCTAGTCAAGGTTAGAACCTGCGAACACAATAAACGCGTTAGCCTCGCCCCGGGTGTTTATCCCAGGACCAAGCTCCGGCGTGAGAGTAAGTATAGGGTTGGTAGGAATAAATGTGTGTGTGTAAATGTGCAGTAAATGGATGGTAAAAACACAAGTGGTAAATGAGAAGTATTTATACTACCTCAAACTGTACCTTGATTACTGTTAGGAACAGTAAGAGGTAGCAAGTAGGCTACTGTTCCTGAACTGTAGGTGTGCGCGCTATTCTATCCCATACTAGGATGTCAGCGTAGGCTTCGCACCGTGTAACAGTAACCCGTGAAATCAGGTTTGAAGGCGGCAGCAATTGTTCTGGACGTCCGGTCGTGGCCGTCCGGACCAAATACTGTCCGACCATTATAGAGCCGTCGCGGCTATATAGCACATATATGTCGCCCCCCGCCCCCAGTTCGTGTTATAACTTCCAAGTTATGACATGACACCTTGCTGCTCCGGAAGGAACGATACCCTCGACAGTGGCCGCTCCGTCAGGTATTAGTCTTATTTTCAGAGTTATTGAAATATTCGGCCCGAAGGTCATTGGGTTGGGGCCTATCAAACGCCAAGCAGGCCCAAAGCCATTATCCTTGCGGTGAGTCAGGCCTTGTTTACGTGATGCATGAGAGTGTGTAAACTCCATCATTTTTCTGNTTTACTGTACTAGTGCTTATTTCTGCTTAATCTTTGTGTTTTAGTGCTTATTTAGTGTTCATTAGTCTTATTATTGCTTAAAAACTTAGGTTCATTCAGTGATTTTCATAATTGCTCATAATCTCATTTTGTAACACCCCAACCCGACAAGGGTAAAAGTGTCACAACAATGGTGTCATATCAGAGTATACAAAAGCATAAACAAACGGAAGTCATATCATAAATAACCAAAGAGTAAGTCAACATGACTTAACAAACATAGTTCCAAATGAAAAAGACAACCAACAGAGTTACATGAATTCTAAACGGAAAATATCCAACAGAAATAACTGAAAATAATAATGTCCAAAACATCATATCCAAAGTCCAAAGCTAAGATCTCTAAGGTAAGTCCACTCAGCACTCAAACCCATAAGCAACCCCAGCTCCTAGCTTAGATACCTGCCGCGGAAGAAACGAAAACGCGGCTGAGCTTAAAAAGCCCAGTGAACAGATATAACAACAAAGTAATAACGAAACAGAAACGAATACAGAATAAGGTGTAAAGGAAATAACAGATGTGTAATCAAGAGTAATAATTAAACAGTCATAAATAATAGAGTAAGGTTTAGTTATCTACCACGAGCCCAGAACAGATATAACAGATATGATTGCCTTCAAATAATGCCTTCAATATAATCATATCTTAGTAATACATATGTAGGGGAATACCTACCAGATAATAATAATAATGTGTAGGGGAGTCCTACCAGGGTTGTGAAGGACGTGCATGCACGCAGCATCAATCACCAGATACAGATAACAGACAAACAGAAACAGATCTAGGATGCATCCATACGCCCCCACAGAAATAATATTGGCCATAATAAACAGATAATTGAGCTCATAACAGATAACAGATAAGGGGACGTGACAGAACATCACTCCTCTGCCCTAGAGTCATGTCAGAGGTGCATCACTGACACGGACATGGAACCCCCATGCCTAGTGAAACAAACTTTGGCTCGGGTGTCAAACTAAACTAGGTCAAACAGAATAGGTCAAACAGAAATAGGTCAACAGAATGTCATAAAATGACACAGATCATAAGTTATCATATAGTCATATCAAAAGGTCCAAATTAGAAGTCAAATCAGAAAGTTCAGATAGCAAAAGTTCATAGCAAAAGGTTCAGAAACAAAATAGGGCTTCATAGCAATGGCATAGGGAACCCTAAACAGAATGAAAGATCAAAAAGAGAAGAAATCATGAGAAACCTTTACTGAAAAGGTCAGAATATCTGTACCTTATTCCAAAAGCAAACGGACAATTAAGCAAAGACAGAATCAAAGATTACTCCTGCCTTGTAGAACCTAAAGAATAATAAATTCAATATTACGAACAGTTCATTTTGCTCAAATTACTGATTTTAAGTTATCCTTCCCGAATTAGTACTTTAAAATACTTTAAGATTATTATTGACGATTAAATAATATATAAGGTATAAAATAACCAATATAATAGTTTAGGTTTTAAAGTGTCAATATTATAAGCTTAGGGTCTAAACTGTAAATTATCAAAATTAAATATTAAAAGTCAAATAAAATTATTTTAAACTTTATTTTAATAATTTAATATTCAGATAACAATTTTGGACCCCGTCATTATAATTTTATATAATATATTAAACTACCAACGATATTAATATTTGTGCCGCGACAACCCAAAATTTTATAACCCGACTTCGTTATACTTAAACAAATACACCACTTTATAATTTTATGAACCAAACGCAAATCCTTTGTATTCTTAAGACCAAGCGCATCCTTATTCCTTAAACCATGCAATGCACCCTTTTTTTTTTATTATGTAATGTGACAGAAAATAGAATAATGGTTCTTATCTCTCTTTTATTTTATTCGGTCAACATACCCTCTTCAGAACATGTATATATATATTTATAGATCAAGACATATGATTTTCAATATAAGACTTTATGTGATAATTTATTTAGCATGCTTCTTCTTTACGTTTTCTCTTTTTACCTTCTTTTCTGTCGTGACCAACAAACCAAACGTGGCCCTCTTTGTTTTTATCTCAACACAACATTAAAATCCAAAACCTTTTTCTCCTTTTTATTTAGTTCGACAAGCAGAAAATCAACACAACTCCATTCGAATATCAAAAAAAGTATTAGTCGACTAAGGTTCTGAATTCATGATTTTATGCGTTGGTTTTTTTTTTCTTTATATTATACGTACATAATACATATATTAAATCGATTTATATAAACTATTTTAAAGATCCATGCATACGTATATTAAATTAACGAAAACAAAACAAACTTAAGATGGGTGATACCGAGCTTATTAGATCGAATGGAAGCAAGAACAAAACACCACAACTCCTTGAACCTTGAAGCAAACCGAATGGAAGCAGAAAAATAGATACCGAATGTTTCTTGAAAGACTTAGGGTTTCGTATTTTTTTTTTCTTTGAAAGCGTATGGTGAAAAACCAAGGAACCGGATTCCTTATAAGGGTGTATGTGGATCAAGTATGGGCCAATTAGGCCAAGAAAATTATGGGCTTAAGTTAAATATTGGGTTACTATGGTTGTGCAATGATGTGAAATAAAAGAAGATGGCCCAAAAATAATTATTCGTATATATCATTACAATATTTCGTATTTTATGTTAGTTTCTAAATATTTTAAATCATATACAATTGTAAACTTGTTAGGGATTATTTGGTATTGTACATGTATTTATTAAGCGTTTTAGATGTAAGGGTATTTCGGTCTTTTCACACGTTTGAGATTTTTAGGTTTTACAAATAGCTCTGCCCCTTGCTACGCAAAGACCTCTCAGATCATGAACCATTAATCCTTGCGATGACGCGAATATAAGAATACTAGCGCCTATAGGAATTGACCCCAAAAACCAAACTACCCCATCTTATATGCTAGATAATATAGGTGTACTATCACTTCATTGTCGAGTTAAATGGCAATGCTCGACCTTAAAGAAGGCCCATAAATAATAGATAAAAAATATATTATGAAATTCCGCGTTATATTATATTAGATTAAGGTAACGTTTGCGTGTCCATCGAGCTTAGATAATCAACAATGTTTGAAACACAAACACAAAAAAACATGATTGTTATCTTGATTACCGATATTAATCATATTGCCCATATCTTATGATTAGACTTTTGCTCACTTTATATATAGGTTAAAACCTATGGAATTAACACTCAACCTTTGGATGTGACTTTTTAGCAATGGTATTTTCATGAATAATGTAGCTTGGCATGACTTAATAATAATGGCGTAGGAGGATGTCTAAGGCCTTGAGGGCGTAAAACCTTGGTCTTATATTCATTTCGCTGCTAAACTTTGTCTATTTTCCCGCTGCAAACTCTATTACTTTTTTCCGCTGCACTTGACTTAAGACTTGTACCTAAAAGTTTGTAATTCAATGAATGTTTTGTCACATTTTCCAAACGTCCCGATTTTGGTCGTTTACTATAAATGTTACTGTTCTATTCTTTCGAATCCCCAAACAGCACAAAGATAAGCTGCCATAAATTTTTGAGTTAGGTGTTACATTTACCTGAGAATAAAACAGCTCTACATTGTAAAAGAATAATGACACTAAAGTGAAAGGTTCGGAATAAGCATTCAAACAATATCTCCATCTCAACAACAAANAGTATCGACCCAAAAAGACTACTCCTGAACCTAAGAAAGTGGATGGCAATAAGAAGAATGCTTCTGATGTGGCTAGTTCGAGTGGTACGAAGATTTCTACTTCTAACCAGTTTGATGCTCTTAATATGGATGATACGGATGCTTTGGGTATTACTACTAATGACACTAATAAGGATGAGGATTCTGGTCGTACAATGGAAGTTATTGAGGATGAGTCTACTAAGACAGCTATTGTATCACAAGAACCTCTTGTGAGTGATTTGAAAGAGAAGGAGTCGGTTGTGGCTCCTAAAACTAGTGATTCTTGTACTCCGCCCGCCTCTTCTACTAAGAGAGTTAACCCTTTTTCTAAGGTGGGAGAGATCGTGGTTTCTGATTCTGATGATGAGATGGTTGCTAACCCATTTGATGAGTCTGCTAATCTATTCAGTGGTAGCCAAGAGTTTGAGGATGATTATGATGAATATGACTACGATGACTATGCGAACCAGGTTTATGATCTTCCATGGAATTTGGATGCTTTTAATGCCATGTATGGCACCAAGCTTCAAGGTCTTAGGAAGTAATTTTATTTCGTTATGTCCTATGTTATGATGAATATGACTACGATGACTATGCGAACGTGGTTCATTCAAATCGCATACTGCAAGTCTGCAACCACTATGTAGTATTATGAGTGAAATATTAATTTTATACCCATGTATTTCTATGTCTAAATATCATCATACCATATTATATGTGTATATTAAGAAATCTAGTGAAGTATATGACCAATAATGTTACGATATGCTATTACTATTCATCTTGACCAATTAGGTGCATGGAACTATGTAACTTGATCTAATTAATGAAAAGTATAGATGCGTATGTTCAGAAAAAGGTGAAAAAAATGGCTGAAGGAAGTCACCAAGCTCGAGTTCGACTCAGCTAGAAACATCGATGCTTAGATACTTTCGACCTGAGCTTGATTATCGATTAACATTTTTAAAAAAATACTAACTTCAATGTTGATCAAAAGTCAATATTGATAGATTCGTCACTTTTTAGCCTTAGAACATGGGGTACAGTGTGGTGCCATCATCTAGTGTGGTGCCATCATCTAGTGTCGTGAAATAAGTGTTGTCACTTCAATACTTTTTCTCAGAACGCCATAATTTATCACTCGGCACAACACACTCTTTTCTACAGTAATATAAAATGGTGCCATGAGTAAAAGTGGTGTCATGAGTCTGCACATAACCCAAAAAAAACACTCGTGAGCTGGCCGGCCCAGACGAGATTCCATAGAATGAAACAAACACAAGTTCCCCCAAATAGTTAGGGTTTCACTCGCCGTAACAGTGAAGAACAGTGACATCATCACCAAGGTATTGATATTTTTATACTTATCTTGATGATGCCTTTTATTTTATTTTTTATTTTTTGTGTAAGTGACTTACGGTTTGTTAGAATTAGAAATGTATTAATACATAAGAAGAGCTAAAAAGTGATACAAACTTTGTGTCAAATACATTTTGAACTTTAATACAAACTTTGTGACAAAGTATTTGACACATTTTTTGAAATACTTTGTGTTTAGCTACTTTCTTTGTTAACAAACTTTTGTGTCAAATGAACATAGTTTTTGTGTCACAATACGCTATTACCATTCATTTTGACCAACTAGTTTCGTAGAAGAATATATCTTGATATGATTAATGAAAATGAACTTTTTAATAAAGGTGGACCAATGGGCTTAAAATGGACTTTTTAATAAAGGTGGACCAATGAAAATGGACTTTTTAATAAAGGGCCCAGACGAGATTTCATAGAGTGAAAGTGAAACAAACACAAGTCCCTCCCCCCCCAAATAGTTAGGGTTTCACACTTTCACTCGCCGTAACAGTGAACAGTGATGTCATCACAAAGAAAGTAGCTGAACAGTGACGTCATCACCAAAATATCACCAAGGTATTGATATTTTTATACTTATCTTGATGATGCCTTTTATTTATTTTTTTTATTTTTTGTGTAAGTGACTTGGTTTGTTAGAATTAGAAATGTATTAATACATAAGAAGAGCTAAAAAGTGTGCCTTTTAATTAGAAATGTATTAGAAATGTAAGTGACTTGTTTTTTATTTTTTGTGTAAGAGTCTTTTTGCTACTTGAGCTGGTTGAGGTTGAGCCAACTTGTGTGTTTGGAGCATCTGTTTCTGGTAAACTGCTGCTTGAGCTGGTTGAGGTTAAGCCAATTTTTTTCCCTCCTAAATGGCCTCCAGTCGCAAGTTGCTTGTTGGCTCCATTCAATCTAGCACCTATGTCATTAACTGAGGCTGAAACTAAAACATAACCAAGTCTACCAAGCATATACATTGATGTTGCAAAGTCATCATCAGCTGCTAGCAACATGAAAAGTGGTGAAGCTCGGTACCGCATAACGAAGATGAATATTTCGCAAATCATCTTGTGATCTGCCCAGTCTTTTCCTTCTCCTTCTCCTTTTTCCAAAAAGTGACAGGTGATGCTTTTATCTCCAGAACAGAATTCTCGCATGATATCGGTTCCCTTTTTGTCCTTAACACCGAAAGCATGAATTTCAATTCTTCTCCCCGGAAATGCCTTTGATATTTCTTTCTTTAAGTATGCGATAAATTCTTTAGGCTTATTAACGCCCGAATTCTCTAAGTCCCACCCAACGTAAACAGGATCATCCATCCTACTTTTCAATCAAAGTATTTCTAATTAAAAGGCAAACTATTGGCAGAGTTGAGCAAGAAGANGCTTGAGCTGGTTGAGGTTGAGCCAACTTGTGTGTTTGGAGCATCTGTTTCTGGTAAACTGCTGCTTGAGCTGGTTGAGGTTAAGCCAATTTTTTTCCCTCCTAAATGGCCTCCAGTCGCAAGTTGCTTGTTGGCTCCATTCAATCTAGCACCTATGTCATTAACTGAGGCTGAAACTAAAACATAACCAAGTCTACCAAGCATATACATTGATGTTGCAAAGTCATCATCAGCTGCTAGCAACATGAAAAGTGGTGAAGCTCGGTACCGCATAACGAAGATGAATATTTCGCAAATCATCTTGTGATCTGCCCAGTCTTTTCCTTCTCCTTCTCCTTTTTCCAAAAAGTGACAGGTGATGCTTTTATCTCCAGAACAGAATTCTCGCATGATATCGGTTCCCTTTTTGTCCTTAACACCGAAAGCATGAATTTCAATTCTTCTCCCCGGAAATGCCTTTGATATTTCTTTCTTTAAGTATGCGATAAATTCTTTAGGCTTATTAACGCCCGAATTCTCTAAGTCCCACCCAACGTAAACAGGATCATCCATCCTACTTTTCAATCAAAGTATTTCTAATTAAAAGGCAAACTATTGGCAGAGTTGAGCAAGAAGACTCTTACACAAAAAATTAAAAAAATAAAAAAAAATAAGTCACTTACATTTCTAAAACATTTCTAACTTAAAGGCACACTTTTTAGCTCTTCTTATGTATTAATACATTTCTAATTCTAACAAATCAAGTCACTTACACAAAAAATAAAAAATAAAAAATAAAAGGCATCATCAAGATAAGTATAAAAATATCAATATCTTGGTGATATTTTGATGATGACGTCACTGTTCAGCTACTTTCTTTGTGATGATGTAAGTGACTTATTTTTTATTTTTTTTATTTTTTGTGTATGAGTCTTCATGCTCAACTCTGCCAATAGTTTGCCTTTTAATTAGAAATACTTTGATTGAAAGTAGGATGGATGATCCTGTTTACGTTGGGTGGGACTTAGAGAATTCGGGCGTTACTAAGCCTAAAGAATTTGTAGCATACTTAAAGAAAGAAATATCAAAGGCATTTCCGGGGAGAAGAAATTCATGCTTTCGGTGTTAAGGACGAAAAGGGAACCGACATCATGCGAGAATACTGTTCTGGAGATAAAAGCATCACCTGTCACTTTTTGGAAAAATGAGAAGGAGAAGGAAAAGACCGGGTGGATCACAAGCTGATTTGCGAAATATTCATCTTCGCTATGCGATACCGAGCTTCACCACTTATCATGTTGCTAGCAGCCGATGATGACTTTGCAACATCAATGTATATGCTTGGTAGACTTGGTTATGTTTTAGTTTCAACCTCAGTTAATGACATGGGTGCTAGATTGAAGGGAGCCAGTAAGCAACTGGACATTGACTGTGTTGGAGAGTTTCGGCTTCTTCGTGTAGTAGGGTAAAGATAATCAATAACCGGATATCTCACTGAATTGTGGTATCACTTGACCCTTATTGCCTGGGTTACACGAATATCACTTTGGGATAAGACAGAGAGTTTGATCTTTATATTGGCTATATACAAGAACCCGTTCACTAAAGAGTATTTAGTGTTTCAACTATTTTCTCATGTATCTATTTCTCTTATTAAGAGAAACCCAAAAGGAAAAGATTTAAACTGAAGCACTTTTTGTGTGTGTATTTGTGTGTGTCCTTTTCGAAAAGAATTGTTCTATATATATAGAAATTAGAAAGAGAATATTCTTAGAATATGCTAAGGCATATTCTTAGAATATGCTATTCTAATATAATAATCAAGAGAATATGCTTAGAATATGCTGTGGCATATTCCTAAAATATTCTTAATATAAAAGTTAAAGAGAATATTTTTAGAATATGTTGAGGCATATTCCAAAAATATTCTTCACATAAAAGTTAAAGAGAATATTCATAGAATATTCTTAATCAAAGAATATTCTAATATAAAATTAAAGAGAATATTCCTAGAATATATTCTTAATCAAAGAATATTCTAATATTCTCTACCATTTGATTATTGTCAAAACATTTACGGATCAAGGCAAACATCGCTTTTGGGTCCGAGATGTCATTCACTTGATGGGTGTACACTCCATACCTCCAAACCCATTTCCAAGTATCATGACTATATCCCTCAACAAATTACTAACAGACTGGAGGCCATTTAGGAGGGAAAAAAACTGGCTCAACCTCAACCAGCTCAAGCAGCAGTTTACCAGAAACAGATGCTCCAAACACACAAATTGGCTCAACCTCAACCAGCTCAAGCAGCAGTTTACCATTTCCAGAAAGAGAAGTTCCAGAAACACAAGTTAGCAAACTATTGGCAGAGTTGAGCAAGAAGAAACGAACACCCCTACCTCCAAAACAAGGAATCTCGATGGGAGTGTTTATTGAATAGTACTTTGCCTTTTTGATTTTTCTAATTATTGCATTCTTTACATTAGATGCTAACATTTCAATTAATTTATATTGGATTGAATGACTTAGATAATGATAGTGAGTTTCTTTGTCTAAAATTCTACGAAAATGTTCTTTCATGATAGGATCGAACTCAACAATCATTTGAATTATGCCCAAAAAGTTTTCATTAGACTTTGCATAAAGTTTTTTATTTGTTCCACGAAAAGGTATGTCATATTCGGCCAGACATTTAACAACAGCAATTATTCTAATTAAAACTTCTTTCCAATGTTTAGTATCTTTTTTTATAAGTTCTTGTAAATCTTTATCAATTGTTTGATTCGTATTTAACCTTATCCGCAAGTCAGACCAAATTCTAAAGTTAACCCTATGCTCATAACTATTTTCATGCTTCTTCAAACCTGTACTAAGATGTTTCCAATCATTTGTTCCTACATTTGATAATTGACTTTTAGATATCGCGGTTTTAAATTACTTACAACAAAAGCAACAAAAACCTTATCGAGCTCTTTGGAGTAAACCAACCATTTTCTATCAATAGAATCGCCGTTTCGTAGCTTACGTTCATAAAATTCATTAGAAAAGTGTCTACCTGTTTTATCTTTTGGATAATCCAAATTCGTTTCTCTAAAAGGCCATTTGCTTACAAGTTCGTTTTTCATGTTTGAACGTAAACTATCCCAAATTCTCACATCAAAAATATTATAATTATCTTTAGGGAGACTTTCATTAACTTTTTCAACATGATCTTCGTTAATAACAACATCGTCAATTTCATTAACATCAACATTGTCAATTTCATTAACATCAACATCGTTAGTTTCATTAGCATCAACATCGTCACTTTTCGAATTTTCATTACTTACAGGATTTTCAATATTTTCTTCAACATTATTACTATTCTTTTTTTTGCCTAACAACAAACTGTTCTAAAGATCCAAATTGAGTTTTATTAGATTCTTCTATTTTTTCTTTCGTTTTCTATTTTGGGCACCCGACGGTTGTGAACGACGTAACATGATAGATTCTAGTGTAAATTATCCAAATATCTTATATAATAACAAGATAATGAAAATCGAAAAAAATACGTATAAAATGAATTATGGAATAATATCACCTGATTAGTTCACATGGAGTGATGGAGATGAAGAAATTCAAGACTAGAGAAGTAAAGAGTTAAGAATAATATATGATTCAATATTTCAATTGCCTTGAACTTGATCTTGATCGAATGATCACCCACTGCAATGATACGTGTATATTGTTTTTTTTTTTTTCAAATGGATTGTGTGACTTTGTCAATTGGTAACTGAAAATACCCACAATCATGTCCTTTTTAAAATGGAATGTGACTTTGTCAATTTGGTAACTTCCCACAATCACGTATTCACGTACCATAAATATTGTCTCGTCTGTTACATAAAAAATAAAGTCCACCCTAGTACTATGGGCTTGAATATGTATAAACTTAGATGGGCTTATAAATTGAACCTAGTCTAATGGAACACAAAGGTATTGATATTTTTATACTTATCTTGATGATGCATTTTATTTATTTTTTGTGTAAGTGGCTTACGGTTTGTTAGAATTAAAAATGTATTAATACATAAGAAGAGCTAAAAAGTGATACAAACTTTGTGTCAAATCCATTTTGAACTTTGATACAAACTTTGTGACAAAGTATTTGACACACTTTTTGAAATACTTCGAGTCATGTATCAATGGACTTTTTGATAAAGGTGAACCAATGGGCTTAAAATTACGATAGACGGCCCAGACGAGAGATTCCAAAGAATGAAACAAAGAAACACGCACTGAAAGAAGTCGTCCACCTGTCATTTAAACAAAAGAAAAAAGAAGAAAGCTTTGATTACATCTAATAATAATAACTGAGTGAGACCACAGCAGATCACTTCTCCGTTCAACGACTACAGATCCCGGTAAAACCTCTCTTTTTTATTAACCTCTCATTTTTTTAAATTCTCTAATCTTCTTAGCCTTTCTATTTTTATATAACTGTAATCACTAGTTATTTTAGGTTTTGTAACTGAAATTATGTGCTGATTTTGATCCGTTAGGTTCTCGATTCGTTATAACTGATTGCTAGCTCTTTTTATAACTGTCTGTATACATTTAACACTAGTTTGAATGTTTGATGAAATTTAGAGTCAGTTAGGGTCTCGATTTGTTGTAACGGCATCGAATATATTAACTGATCGCCGATTAATAGCTTATATAATTTTGATGAATTTAGGTATTTTAGAGGAAATTAGTAGTTTACGCCTTATATTCATGAATTTAGGTTTTCGAACACTTGTTTTTGATGAATTTCTGATTTTATTATTACATTTTGATCAGTTAGGGTTTATAACTCAAAAATGATTGCCGATTAGTACCTTGTGCGTTGTATTATCGAGTTTAGGTTTTCGTGTGATGAAATTTCTTAAGTTATGTGATTTTGATAGGTTAGGGGTTTTGATTTTTTGTAACTCAAATGCACGCCAATTAGTACCTCGTGCCTTGCCTTGTATTATCGAGTTTAGGTTTTGGTACGATGAAATTTCTTAAATTATGTGATTTTGATAGGTTAGGGGTTTGACTGATGAATTATAAGTTTCGAACACAAAATTGATGAAATCGTGTTTAAATTTTGCGATTTTGAACGGCTAGGGTTTTAGTTTGTTGTATCGGAATGCATGTGTTAATCGATCACTGATTAGCAGCTCATGCCTTATATTACTATATCAGATAATAGTTATGGTTTCGGTTTATTGTAACTCCATGTAACATGTTAACTGATCACCGATTAGTAGATACAAGTTTACACCAACGAATTTAGGTTGTCAATTAGAAATTTCAGGAAATTTGGCTTAATTTTTGCATATTTGATCGGTTAGGGTTTTGAAATGTTGTAGCAGCATGTAACGCGTTAAGCTACTCGCGAGTTAGTAAATTAACTAGGTACCACCATAAACTAATGAATTAGGTTTGATTGGAAATTGGAGGAAAGTTTGCTTTAATTTTTTAACTACCGCCGGTTATGGTTTGTATTTGGGTTTTACATTCTCGCCCAATACAAACACAGGCTAATAAGTTTAGGTTTTTTATCGGAAATTGGATGAAAATTTGACTAAACTCTGTAACTACAATCCCCAGGGTTTTGTTTGTATCACCGACATCTAATGTGTTAAGGTTTTAAGATCGACAATGCTTTTGTTTATGCCTTTGGACTTCTTTGCCTTGTTGGAATGACAATCATTTTGTTTAGGTTTTAAGATCGAGAGAAGACTTTGACTTTGGAAATCAATAGTCAGCAAAATGGTAAGGACTAGCCATAACTTCGTTTTTGCGCTTCATAGATTAGTGTTGCAATGTATAATGGAATGTGACTTGCTCTCCTTGATTTGTCGTTGATCAGAATTACATTTTAGGGGCTTTCAAACCGTCTTGCATCATTTCAATCACGCTCAATGATGGAAAAACTCGCAAGCAGGTATGCATTTCTTATCGTTATATGTTACAGACTAAATGATGATTAGTATACCAATCATAAATACATGTATTGTAGATTCTTCTGTCTGATCGGCATGCTGTATGGAAAATATTATTTTATATGTCGGTGTTAGATTTATGTATTGTAGCTGCAAGTATTTCATAATTCATGCATGCTACAAACCGTAGCCTATCCATGTTGTATTTTTTTTGGGTTTATTTATAACACTTAATTTCACTTTATTTTGGGTTGGAAAGATTAAAATATATCAATCACCCTATGCTTTTAGTAATTTTTTATTATTTTTTTTTTTTTGAAAAGCAGCTTTTAGTAATTTCAAAACAGAAACATACAGAAACAACCTGAAAACCTGCCATCTTATGGCCTATAATTCAGTTAAAATCATTTCACAGAAACAACATTTCGACCAATAGACATGGTCAAAACTGCCAGCTAGCAACTACATTTCCATTGACAGTGAACTGGAGCAGAATACCAAGATTGTAGTTTACTCCATACCTCACAAACTTAACACACTGCAACAATCCACAGGCCTATCCATGTATTGTGCATGCTATTTTTGGCAAATTCCGATATTCATAGCAATATGAAGTTTTAGGATATATGACACTTTCAATTCAGTGATTAAATCTATCCTGTTCAAGTAATCATACTTCAGTAAAGTTTTAACTGGTCCAGTTCCCCTGGTAGACGTCTGCTGTAGTATGATACCTACACATGATTCTATAACAGTGCTTCTTTACAACCTTTCTTTACTAGGTTCCGCTGAAGAAGGAAAATGGTCAGACAACTTTGGCCCCCCTTTTCCAAAGCCAAGAAACCATTGCTGGAAAGGTATTTTTGTGATTACCCATCTACAGTGACCATGCTGCAGCTTGTGTTACATTACAAATGTTTGATGTTTCTATATATGTAGGATAGTTATTATAACAGCTGGACTTTACCTATTTACCATCTTTTCAGATTTCTGTAGAACCGATGCAAGGGAAGAAGGTTGAGCATAATGGTATTAAAATAGAACTCCTCGGTCAGATTGGTGAGTTTTCTACTTAAGGTTATAAAATAGACCTCTTTCATCTAATTTTTTTGTCCTTTTCCTTGGACTCTATGAAATCCAACCTATTCAAATGTTAATCCAGTATTTTTTTTGGCAATAATTTACCTCTACTAGAAGTTATTAACTAGTCTCAAAAATAAAAAAGTGTTTGTTGCATAAAGAAAATGATAATTAACAATTTGATTTGGCTGTATAATCTATCCACAACTTCATGGCTATCTCTTTCCGATGCTAATATGTTGGCATGTGGTTTCCTTTTGCAGAAATTTATTTTGACAGAGGCAACTTTTATGACTTTACCTCTCTTGGTAAGTTTGTCTGACTTGATTAGCTTTGTTTATGATGAAATGACAACTTTTTTGTTGTTTTTTATCGTTTTTTTACTGTTATATCAACACTAATAGTAATTTATTTATAATTTTTCTGCACGAGTGTGTGTGTGTGTGTGTGTTTTTTGTAACACTTAACTTCACTTTATTTTGGGTTGGAAAGATTAAAATATATCAATCACCTATGCTGTTAGTAATTTATTATTATTATTATTATTATTATTATTATTATTATTATTATTATTATTATTATTATTATTATTATTATTATTATTATTATTATTATTATTATTATTATTATTATTATTATTATTATTATTATTATTATTATTATTATTAATAATGTTGCAAAAATCGGTCAACTCGGCCTTGTAATCGGCGATTACAAGGTGCACGGCCTTTCACCTTGTTGATTTTTACAAGGTAATCGGCGATTATAAGGTAATCGGCCTTATAATCGGTTATTAATCGCTACAAGGCCTTCAACCGCCTCACTACCGACTCACGATTTTTGCAACATTGATATTTATTATTATTATTTTGAAAAGCAGCTTTCAGTAATTTTTAAACAGAAACATACAGAAACAACCTGAAAACCTGCCATCTTATGGCCTAGAATTCAGTTAAAATCATTTCACAAACACAACATTTCGACCAATGGACATGGTCAAAACTACCATCTAGCAACTACATTTCCATTGACAGTGAACTGGAGCAGAATACCAAGATTGTAGTTTACTACATACCTCACAAACTTAGCATACTGCAACAATCCACAGGCCTACCCATGTATTTTTTATGCTCTTTTTTGCAAATTCCGATATTCATAGCAACATGAAGTTTTAGGATGATGACACTTTCAATTCAGTGATTAACTGTTCAAGTAATCATACTTCTGTAAAGTTTTAACTGGTCCAGTCTCCCTGGTAGACGTCTACTGTAGTATGATACCTACACATGATTCTATAACAGTGCTCCTTTACAACTTTTCTTTGTTAGGTTCCGCTGAAGAAGGAAAATGGTCAGACAACTTTGGCCCCCCTTTTTCAAAGCCAAGAAACCATTGCTGGAAAGGTATTTTTGTTGATTACCCATCTACAGTGACAATGCTGCAGTTTGTTTTACATTACAAATGTTTCTATATACGTAGGATAGTTATTATAACAGCTGGACTTTACTTGTTCACCATCTTTTCAGATTTCTGTAGAACCGATGCAAGGGAAGAAGGTTGAGCATAATGGTATTAAAATAGAACTCCTTGGTCAGATTGGTGAGTTTTCTACTTACGGTTATAAAATAGACCTCTTTGTCTAATTTTGTGTCCTTTTCCTTGAACTATATGAGATCCAACCTATTCAAATGTTAATCAAGTATTTTCTTTTTGGCAATAATTTACCTCTACTAGAAGTTATTAAGTTGTCTCAAAAATTAAAAAGTGTTTGTTGCATAAGAAAAATATGATAATTAACAATTTGATAGGCTGTATAATCTATCCACAACTTCATGGCTATCTCTTTCCGATGCTAATATGTTGGCATGTGGTTTCCTTTTGCAGAAATTTATTTTGACAGAGGCAACTTTTATGACTTTACCTCTCTTGGTAAGTTTGTCTGACTTGATTAGCTTTGTTTATGATGAAATGACAACTTTTTTGTTGTTTTTATCGTTTTTTACTGTTATATCAACACTAATAGTAATTTACTTATAATTTTTCTGCACACAAATTTTCATTTTGATACTCTCTTATCATTTGTTTTGTAGTTCGTGAATTGGATGTTCCTGGTGAAATATATGAAAAGAAAACATTTCCTTTTGAGTTTTCTACAGTTGAAATGCCATACGAGACATACAATGGTGTGAATGTGCGACTTAGGTAAAGCTCTTATATCTAAGTTTAGATGACTTAAAAAGAATTAAACTTGAACATGATGGCGTTTATTGCACGATCATTGTCACTGGGATATGGGTGTGGGGGTTTACTTCTTTCCTACTTCATATTTAGGCAAAAATATAATGAATAATCCCTCGAGTCCTTGCTCCTTGCTAAATTATCGACACATTTGATGCCTGCTTTTGCTCCATTATAAGATATGCTCTATATGGGTTATTTCATGATTAAATAGCTTTGTCCACTGTTATGTGGCAAATCGTTATTTCATAACTTGAAACATGGTTTAATTTCCTGCACTGTCTGCTCCTAGGTATGTTCTGAAGGTAACAATCAGTCGGGGCTATGCGGGTAGCATAACGCAGTACCAAGATTTTGTGGTAAGACCCGATCCTATTTGCAGATATTGAATGCCACAGCTATGGCAAAACACTTTAGTTTCGCAACTATGATGTTTTTTTTTGCACATTTTAAAAATATTTCAATAATGTTGTGATTCTTTTTCAGTAATATGAAATTGTAAGAACTGTAAAATGTTTGCAACAATATTTAATGATGTTTCTTGACAAAAAGTAAGTTTTACCATCAGCCATACTTACAATAATCAAACAAAAAATACAAGGGAGTCTTTCACGAGGGATTTTGTGTTCTAACATAAGGGATTGTATCCCTCGCTTTAAATTTTCTTACTTTTGCAAATGGAACACTATTCTATTCATCCATTCATCCCGTCCTATTCTTATGTGTTTCGTTTGCAGGTTCGCAACTATACCCCAGCTCCCTCAATCAACAACAGCATCAAGGTCAGTGATCTGCCATGTTATTTCAGTATTCTTAATTTATCTATCAGGAGATATAGTTCTATTAATGATCATGTCTTTATGTGCAAGTTTCGGGCCATTTAGTCTCAGTGGGTCGATTTGGTTGTGTTTAATCTAAAACACGTCAAATTAAGAAAGTTTAGCTAAAAGATGAAACTGGTCAAATGGGTCAAAAACGCCCAAAGTGTAATAATAATGCAAACATCTTAAATCGCTTCTATTAATACAATTCTAATTATTGTTATAATAATAATTGTTTTTGTACTCGTCAAGTCTGTAATCTGTATTAAAGGTTCTAAAATTGGATGGATAATGTTTGCGGGTCAACCCAACCGGAACCCAGCAAAACTTAGTCGCTATAACCTGAACACATTTTGACCCGTAACCCAGCCTGCCGGGCGGCACATCATTTTGCCACCTCTAATCATGTCTTGTACAATGCTGTGTAATAGTTTGTTATAATTGATAAATTTAGCCCATTATGTTATTCTATACTGCTTTCTCATTGTATCACATGTAACCTTTGACAGATGGAAGTTGGAATAGAAGACTGTCTTCATATTGAGTTTGAGTATAACAAAAGCAAGTAAGTCGAGAAGGCTAAAGATGTGCATATGTACTTTAGACATCTTTCTGGTTGATATCAAAAATGACTTTTCGATCATTTGTTTGCACTTTTAACGCCTGGGTTCAGTTTTAAGAAGTTCAAGTCTTAGGAAACATTTAAAAATAAAAGAAAGTAAAAAGAGATATACACGACATGTGTGACTAAATTATGACCACCAATAAGAATGAATTCATCCTGCTCAGATAAGCAATAACAAAGTGCATATGCTTGCATCCAGGTATCATTTGAAAGATGTGATCATCGGCAAGATATATTTTCTTCTTGTAAGAATCAAGCTAAAGAATATGGATCTTGAGATCAGGCGACGAGAATCCACTGGTTCTGGGGCCAACACTCATGTAGAGACAGAAACCCTAGCAAAATTCGAGTTAATGGATGGTGCTCCTGTCAGAGGTATGCACTTGCTTATATTTCCTTTAAAAGTTGCCGTCGATATTCTGTCAATTTCTGTGGTCTTTCTCTATTTCATGTGCTAATTAGATCCTTTTACTTCACACAAATCACACAAAAATTACGTTTTGACCTTTCTTAACCTGCCCATTTTGGCGTCTAGTGCAGATCATGTGAGGTAATAATTAATGCAACTTGTTCTATTTCATTTGCAGGTGAATCTATACCAATTAGGCTGTTTCTGAGCCCATATGANTTGTTTTTGTACTCGTCAAGTCTGTAATCTGTATTAAAGGTTCTAAAATTGGATGGATAATGTTTGCGGGTCAACCCAACCGGAACCCAGCAAAACTTAGTCGCTATAACCTGAACACATTTTGACCCGTAACCCAATCTGCCGGCGGCACATCATTTTGCCACCTCTAATCATGTCTTGTACAATGCTGTGTAATAGTTTGTTATAATTGATAAATTTAGCCCATTATGTTATTCTATACTGCTTTCTCATTGTCTCACATGTAACCTTTGGCAGATGGAAGTTGGAATAGAAGACTGTCTTCATATTGAGTTTGAGTATAACAAAAGCAAGTAAGTCGAGAAGGCTAAAGATGTGCATATGTACTTTAGACATCTTTCTGGTTGATATCAAAAAATGACTTTTCGATCATTTTTTGCACTTTTAACGCCTGGGTTCAGTTTTAAGAAGTTCAAGTCTTAGGAAACATTTAAAAATAAAAGAAAGTAAAAAGAGATATGCACGACCTGTTTGACTAAATTATGACCACCAATAAGAATGAATTTATCCTGCTTAGATAATAACAAAGTAAATATGCTTTCATCCAGGTATCATTTGAAAGATGTGATCATTGGCAAGATATATTTTCTTCTTGTAAGAATCAAGCTAAAGAATATGGATCTTGAGATCAGGCGACGAGAATCCACTGGTTCTGGGGCCAACACTCATGTAGAGACAGAAACCCTAGCAAAATTCGAGTTAATGGATGGTGCTCCTGTCAGAGGTATGCACTAAACTCTCATGCGCGTTTGCTTATATTTCCTTTAAAAGTTGTCGATATTCTGTCAATTTCTGTGGTCTTTCTCTATTTCATGTGCAAATTAGATCCTTTTACTTCACACGAGTCACACAAAAATTACGTTTTGACTTGTTTCTTAACCTGCCCATTTTGGCACGTGTAGTGCAGATCATGTGAGGTAATAATTAATGAAACTTGTTCTATTTCATTTGCAGGTGAATCTATACCAATTAGGCTGTTTCTGAGCCCATATGAGCTGACACCAACACATCGGAACATCAACAACAAATTTAGCGTCAAGTATTTTTTGAATCTTGTACTAGTTGATGAAGAAGATCGCAGGTACTTTAAGCAGCAGGAAATCACAATATACCGAACTGCAGAAACTTCTTCCTGATTCACCAAACCCCAAACTCTAGCCGTTCCAGCTCATGAAAGCATCGACTGCAAAGAGTTATGAACCTGCTTGCTTCTTTTAGAGTTTAGATTTGCGTATGATGCCAATGGATTATTCGAATTGTATAGGCGAGCAAAAGTTATGTAAGGTGGCATTTGTAATTGGAGGTGAAGGAGGTGTTGTGTTGGTTCAGTGTTCATGTTTGAAGAGTTTAATGTTATGAAGTAAAATTGCAAATAAGCTCTATTTTTATTGGGTAGTTATAATGGTCGGAATTCAAAACCGTTGACCTCAACTCTTGAAGACAATGCTATGAAATTGTGATGTGATTCTGTTTGCGGCATTTTAATAAAATTGATTCGGAGTGTTTTTGTATGGGTCAAAACAGAAGCAAAACATAAAACTTTATATATCAATGCGCGTTCATCAAAGTGGTCTTAGGCTTAATGAAATGTTGATCTGGTTGCATTTAAATTTGAGTTAATCGTTAAATCACGTAAATTAGTACTTGCAAAGTAATTTACTGACTAAATGTTATAACCTTGAAACGCTTTACGTAAATCCCATGAATCGAAACCCAAAAGGATATCAAGATTAACAAAGTGGTATAACATTTTAGATAAATTGCATGTTTCGTCCCGGAAGTTTGGAAAGTGCAAGGATCGTCCCTGTGTGAAACTTTTGGGGCAAAATTAGTCCCTGGCCTACATCAAATGACTAAAATACCCTTTTCCTTATATTACATTTCATTTTCTTACACAAATGGTCCTTGTGTTTCGCCAGGTTTTGCAGATTTAGTCCTAACTTTTTTTTTTTAATTTATTTATTTAACTATTAATATTAGTATTATTTTTTTATACCTTTTCGTCCGTTTTTGTCCGTTTTTCTTACGTTTTTGTCCGTTTTTCTCACGTTTTTTTCGTTTGTCGTCCGTTTTTTTTCCATTTTTCTTACTTTTTTTCGTTTTTGTCCGTTTTTCTTACGTTTTTGTCCGTTCTTCTTACGTTTTTTCGTTTTCATACGTTTTTGTCCATTTTTCTTACGTTTTATTCCGTTTTTCTTACGCTTTTTTCCGTTGTTATCCGTTTCTCTCACGTTTTTTCCGTTTTTCTTACGTTTTTTTTCCGTTATTCTTACGTTTTTTCCGTTTTCATACGTTTTTTTTCCGTTATTCTTACGTTTTTTCCGTTTTCATACGTTTTTGTCTGTTTTTCTTACGTGTTTGTCCGTTCTTCTTATATTTTTTTCCGTTTTCATACGTTTTTGTCCGTTTTTATCCGTTTCTCTCACTTTTTTCCGTTTTTGTCCGTTCTTCTTACGTTTTTTCCGTTTTCATACGTTTTGNTGCTATGAAATTGTGATGTGATTCTGTTTGCGGCATTTTAATAAAATTGATTCGGATTGTTTTTGTATGGGTCAAAACAGAAGCAAAACATAAGACTTTATAGGAGATCAATGCGCGTTCATCAAAGTGGTCTTAGGCTTAATGAAATATTGATCTGGTTACATTTAAATTTGAGTTAATCGTTAAATCACGTAAATTAGTACTTGCAAAGTAATTTACTTACTAAATGTTATAACCTTGAAACGCTCTACGTAAATCCCATGAATCGAAACCCAAAAGGATATCAAGATCATGATGTATATTAACAAAGTGGTATAACATTTTAGATAAAAAGTGTGTTCTTATTATACATCTAAAGTTCCTTGATAATCTATTGCATGGAACAGAGGCGTAGCTACATGGAGGCCTTGGTGGGCCGTGGCCCACCCAACCAAAATTGCAATAGCATATATTAGTTTGCCCATTAAATGTAAAAATTAACCACTAGTAAGATTTTAGCTTTTAAGTCTACCGAAAGACACAAATTAATGACTATTATTGTTTTGTGCTACATCTTGGCCTACCCATAAGTAAAATCCTGGCTACGCCAACTGGCATGGAATTTATTAATATTCAAATTCTTGCTATTGAATCTATGTTTATGGTTAGCAAATCCTTAGGCCAGATGTAATGGTGGGTGATGCACGATCGGTGGTGGCATCACCACGGGTGAACCCTATTACCCCCTCCGACCGCGCGTGGTCATCTGATTTTGGCCAAGGTTTGATGGTGTGAACCACCTAATGAAATGCACAACAAAACCCCACAAACGGCCACTTGTCTCCCTTCAAACAGGTCCAAACACCCAATCCAAATTTTTGTCTCAAAAGATAGGGAATGGACAAGAAGAAAAAAGGGTATTGTCGTAGCCCGCATAAATATTTATGTTCCTCGAGCAATAGATGAAGGATTCTACCTCAGAATATTGCTAAACAAAAAAAGATGACCTACATGCTAAGACGACATCAAAACACATAACGAAAAGGTATATGCTTCGTTTCAAGATACATGTTATGCTATGGGATTAGTCGATGACGATTGTAGAAATCTGTTTGTTATTTCTTATTACACAAAATGCATTACCGAAACTAGCACATAAATGCATGTTGTAGCTAAACTTTGTACAGACCATGTCTATATGCAAAAACTATATGTGAACCCTCCCAAAAAAAACTATATATGAACCCTTGCATACGTCAAACATAATTATAAACCAAAATTAAGAACCATAATTAAAACAAAAAACAAAAAACGAGCTATTTGTTTTTTTAATACAAAAAAATACATTATTGAAAATTGGGATAGAGTACAACTTTCTTCTCAAATTTAGGTTTATGGTTATTTTGTATTTATCCACACTTTTATCAATTCTTAAAGAGTATTATATTACGAGTAACTTGTTAGGTTTTAGACTCTTAAAGAGTACGTACCGATCTTTGTTCTTAAAGAGTACTTATTAGCTATATTTGTTCTTGAAGTTATTGATCATGTCAATGACGACAGACGGATGTCATCTATATAATGTTAAGCAGTACTCTCTACTTAAAACAGGGATGGGGGTAAAAAGTTATGTAACTAGTGAGCCTTTTACAGTTGGTGGATGTTGTTGGAAAATTTATTTTTATCCTCATGGTAACAGCAAGAATACCAGATATGTTTCGGTGTACTTAGGTTTGGAGGATAAAAACAAGACTCTGAAAGCGTCGTTTGAACTTACCTTGTTGGATCAGAGTGGAAAAGGGGTACACCATGTTATGGGTGTCTATAATAAGCCTTTTACTATGACTGGCCGATCGTGGTATGTGTAGCTAAAAATCTTTTATTATAAGTTTTATATGAAGTTAATTATTTGAATTGTATGAATTGAAATAAGATGCAATCTTGCCTGATCTTGATAGTATCGTATATTTACATGAGATCTTGATAGTGTAATAATGTTCTAGGCGACTTGTCTCACTAACCACAATTTTTGCAAATCAACCTCTAACATGAAATTAAAGTAGAATCATATAATAAATTCAGATTTATATTTTGATATCAATGCTCTTTTCTTTTGTCTTCTGTGCGAGTATACATATTCAGAATAAAAACGGAAAAAACGTAAGAAGAACGGAAAAAACGTAAGAAGAACGGACAAAAACGTATGAAAACGGAAAAAACTTAAGAAGAACGGACAAAAACGTAAGAAAAACGGACAAAAACGGAAAAACGTAAGAAAAACGGACGAAAAACGATAAAAACGTGAGAAAAACGGACAAAAACGTAAGAAAAACGGACAAAACGGACAAAACGGACGAAAAGGTATAAAAAAATAATTCTAATATTAATAGTTAAATAAATAAATTTAAAAAAAAAATTATGACTAAATCTGCAAAACCTGGCGAAACACAAGGACCATTTGTGTAAGAAACTGAAATGTAATATAAGGACAAAGGTATTTTAGTCATTTGATGTAGGCCAGGGACTAATTTTGCCCCAAAAGTTTCTCACAGGGACGATCCTTGCACTTTCCAAACTTTCGGGACGAAACGTGCATTTTGGCCAAACTTTAGGGACGATTTTTGCAATTCTCTCAAAGTTCCTTGATAATCTATTGCATGGAATTTATTAATATTCAAATTCTTGCCATTGAATCTATGTTTATGGTTAGCAAATCCTTAGGCCAGATGTAATGGTGGGTGATGCACCATCGGTGGTGGCATCACCACGGATGATCCCCATTACCCCATTCAACCGCGCGTGGTCATCTGATTTTGGCCAAGGTTTGATGGTATGAATCAGCTAATGAAATGCACAACAAAACCCCACAAACAGCCTGTAACACCTGGTATTTTTCCTAAAACCTAATCCTAGCCAAACTTCTATTTTTAGAGCCTGAAACGTTTTAAAACTTTAATGCATGTTAAATTTGAGTTACACAGCCACTTGTCTCCCTTCAAATGGATATAGCTTTTTGACAATATAAAAATAATAATTTATTATTTTATTTACTTATAAATAAACCCATGCCTCATCATTTTTATTCACAAGTTCTCATTCTATCTTTTATATAAAATGTCCAAAAACACTCCAAAAAATAAAACCTCGAAACAACGTTGACTACCAAACGTCCAAACACCCAATTCAAATTTCTGTCTCAAAAGATAGGGAATGGACAAGAAGAAAAAAGGGTATTGCTGTAGGCCGCATAAATATTTATGTTCCTCGAGCAATAGATGAAGGATTCTACCTCAGAATATTGCTAAACAAAAAAAGATGACCTACATGCTATCAAAACACATAACAAAATGTATATGCTTTGTTTCAAGATACATGTTATGCTATGGGATTACTCGATAACGATAAAGAATACATTAAATCAACAAAAGAGACACAAATTATGCGACTGGAGAATACTGTAGAAATCTGTTTGTTATGCTTATTACACAAAATGCATTACCAAAACCAGCACATGCATGTTGTAGCTAAATTTTGTAAATAAAGATAACCATATCTATGCAAAAACTATATGCGAACCCACCAAAAAAAAACTATATGTGAACCCTTACCACGTACGTCAAACATAATTATAAACCAAAATTAAGAACCATAATTAAAACAAAAAACGAGCTATTTGTTTTTTTAATATATAAAAATACATTATTGAAAATTTTAGAAAAACCCTATGCGTGCACGGTCATTATAACCGTATTATGATTTTCCTAACGATATGATATTTGAAAGTTTAAGTCGTTGAGTATGCATGGGATTAACGTACATTAACACTAAAGCAATTCGAACCTGAAAATTCTGTGAAAAATAAGAAAATGTGGAGTGAAGTCATGATGATCTAGCTCACTCTATTTTATAGGGACTTTTTTTTTTTTTATTTTTTTTTTTTTTTTTTTTTTTTTTTTTTTTTTATTAATTTTTTTTTAAATAATGTTTTAGATTTCGTTCATAATTTAGGAATGTTAAAGATTGATTAGAAACGTATCCTAAATTCCTAATGAAATTCGGATAGAGTACAACTTTCTTCTCATATAATTTAGGTTTATGGTTATTTTGTATATATCCACACTTTTATCAATTCTTAAAGAGTACGAGTAACTTGTTAGGTTTTAGACTCTTAAAGAGTACTTGTTAGCTATATATATTTGTTCTTGAAGTTATTGATCATGTCAATGACGACAGACGGATGTCATCTATATAATGTTAAGCAGTACTCTCTACTTAAAACAGGGATGGGGGTAAGAAGTTATGTAACTAGTGAGCCTTTTACAGTTGGTGGATGTTGTTGGAAAATTTATTTTTATCCTCATGGTAACAGCAAGAATACCAGATATGTTTCGGTGTACTTAGGTTTGGAGGATAAAAACAAGACTCTGAAAGCGTCGTTTGAACTTACCTTGTTGGATCAGAGTGGAAAAGGGGTACACCATGTTATGGGTGTCTATAATAAGCCTTTTACTATCACTGGCCGATCGTGGTATGTGTAGCTAAAAATCTTTTATTATAAGTTTTATATGAAGTTAATTATTTGAATTGTATGAATTGAAATAAGATGCAATCTTGCCTGATCTTGATAGTATTGTATATTTACATGAGATCTTGATAGTGTAATAATGTTCTAGGCGACTTGTCTCACTAACCACAATTTTTGCAAATCAACCTCTAACATGAAATTAAAGTAGAATCATATAATAAATTCAGATTTATATTTTGATATCAATGCTCTTTTCTTTTGTCTTCTGTGCGAGTATACATATTCACTTTATCATTTGCTCCTCGTCCAAGTATTATCGATTCTATTCTTATTAATTAGGGGTTACAAGCGTTTTATGACAAAACAAAGGTTGGAGTCATCAGATTATCTCAAGGATGATTCACTTTCATTTTGTTGCAACGTTTGGGTTCAAAGTTGCATCGGAAAATTTACCATCATTCCACCACCATCCCAAATTGAGAAAGATTTCAAGAATTTGTTGGACAGTGAAACAGGCAGCGATATTGTTTTTCGTGTTAAGGACGATACTTTCAAGGCTCATAAGGTGATTCTTGCTGCTCGCTCTCCTGTGTTTAAAGCCCAATTCTATGGGCTTGTTGGAAACCCTGCTTTGGATGAACTAGAGTTAGTGGACATAGAACCATCAGTTTTCAAGGTAATATATAGTAGAAAATAACGTTAATAAAAGTTTTTATACTTAATTTTGGGCATGCATTAATAGCATCATTTGTGGTTGTGTTTTGTAGGCTATGATTTTGTTTATATACTCAGATAAACTTCCTGATTCATATGAAAGTATGGGCTCAAAGTCACACATGATTCAGCATCTGTTGGTTGCTGCTGATCGTTTTGGTCTAGATCGGTTAAAACAGTTGTGTGAAGTGAAGTTGTCCGAAGAATTAAATGTGGATGTACTGGCAACAACTCTTTCTCTTGCCCATGATCACCATTGTTCTAAGCTTAAAGCCAGCTGTATGGATTTCGCTGTAGCGAATTTGCGAGGTATGTGTGCTTCATAGCTTTCAAGACTTTAGTTAAAAGCACAGTTTTGGAATTTATTCGATATTAAGGTTAAAGCAATGACCATTATTAGTAATGCCACAACACAAATTCTCTTATATTAAGGTCAAGTTTAGAGACATGTCCACTATTGACAAAGCCAAAATCAGAGGTGTATGATAATGTTAATGACTCAAGTAGCTAATTCTTAAGGCCAAAATAATATATTTAGACACTCATTAAGCTAAAGAACTTAACGATTATTGAGAACTTACATAGATTTATAATAAGTTTACATATTGTGTTTTGCAGCGGTGGTCCAAACGGAAGGGTTCAAATATGTCGAAAAGTCATGCCCTTTGTTGCTATCAGAGCTTCTTCAAAAAATGGCATTATAAAGTCAAGGATTATAACTTCTCACTGTCACCAACTATGGTTGAACCAAGAATTTTGGTAGTAAGTAGCACATTCTAATTAGCAACTCATATACAAATCTAGATGTACATTTATTGGGTTAAACTATTTTTCTTTTAATTATCATTATTGCTATTACTATTACTATTATTGTATTAGTTTTTGTATCTTTTTAGGGGTTAAGGTGGGGGGTGTTTGGCTTGGTTTCGTTCTTTTGTACTACCTCCGTCCCAAAATTATTGTCCACAGACAAAAAACACACAGTTTTAGAAAACATCATCATTACAACTTTCTCTTTCTTACTTTTTGCACAAAGACAGTTTTACCCTTAAACAATTAATTTCTAACTTCTTTAAAGTTTGTAATAATAACATCAAATGAGAGTAATATGGTAAACTTGATCTATATTCCCTATCTATTTATGGAAGTGGACAATTATTTTGGGACGACCGAAAAAGGAAAGATGGACTATAAATATGGGACGGGGGGAGTAGGTTTTGTTTGGTGTTGTTATTGGATTAGGGTTATCGTTTCATCAAGATTGGCTTGTTTATCGGGTTTGGTTATTTTAGAATGCTCGATTTTCAAACTTGGGTTATTTGAGATCGATTTGGTTTTTTTAGGTTATATAGTATCTATCATCCAAGAATTAAATAATAATAAAAGTGTACAAAAGAATCAACGAAATGAAAAGTCTACCAGGTCCTTTTGGGCTTGCTAAACCCATGTGGGGTTTGGGACGTTCGGTTCAAGTTTGACTTGAAAAGGTGTAGTTTAGGTGGTGTGAGTTTTCCCTTTACAAAAATAAAAGTAAAATCAGAAGTCCAAACACTAAACGTTGAAAAACTTAATACTAACCGATGTTATAAATAGTGTGGTGTGATGGTAGGACCAAGCTTCACGCCTTAGCGGCTAAAGCGAAGCTGTTGTGTTTATAAGGCGTGACACAAGGCGGAACAAAATATAAAAATACTTAGGGTGCGTTTTGTTTGCTCAAGGGAATCACTATTGGTATAGGTTTGATAATAAGATATAATGGATATAGAAATGATTGTTTTAAAAACATTGTTTGGTTTGTAAATATTTGGTATACAAGTAATAAAAAGAAAAGGAAGAGGAAAAAAATTTGTGATGCAGATGCAAAAATGTTAGGGCCCACGGGAATGAACACAAAAAACCCACCTCACCACACTTCTATGGTTCTATGGAAATCCAATGATAGTTGGATTCTTAAATTTTTACCAAACAATTGCAATAACTATGAAAGTCATTGTTTGATTCCCATTAATGCATACCAAACGCACCCTTATATATTTATATCATATTTCATATATATCGAGTTTACAAAAAGACGTGGCATAAGACGTGTCGTGGCGGCATGACCAAGCCTCACACCTTTGCGGGGCCTTTGCGCGCCTTTTAGAACCATGATAATAACCATCTTTAGTAGGTGAACTTAAATGACGAGATTGTCCTCTCTTTTACCTGTAAATTATTACTTGTGTCATTAGCTGCAAAAAACTCATTTTTATGTAAATTACACAACTATCGTTTTTTGATCTCATGTATATGTAAAATTATAAAGTTTTTCACCAATTAACATATTTTTTCAGCTCTTTGATTTGATTTCCATTTTGTTATGTTCTGTTAAAGTTTTTTTTAAAAACATTTCGCAAATTATCGTAACATGTTTGTAAAGGAAGATTTTTCGATTTTATTGGCAAAAAAAAGTTATAACTTAAGAAAAATGACATATTGCGAATTAATTGCGCAGTATTACGAAATTAATTGCTCCATAAGTCCCAAGATAATTCTATATCGACAAAAAACACATAGTTTAAAATAAATATAATCATAATTAATTTCTTTTTCTTACTTTTTGTAAAATGATAGTTTTACCTTTAAATCTTTAATGAATTAAATCAATACCGAGAAATCTAGAAAAAACACATAATCAAAACCGAGAAATCTAGAAGAAAAAAACATAATCAAAAGCTGAACACACGCATATCTAGTTTGAAAAAATAAATCTAGAATCGAGTCACGTCGAATTTTAAATTTAGCTCATTTATAAAAACGCATGCCCCATTTACTATCTGGACAAAACCGGACATGACCCAGGAACCAACAACCCATCTGCTATGTAAGAGAATAGAAATGGGTAGAAGAGTAACATGTATATGCATCCTGAAAATCCACAAATTTTATCTACACATAGAAGGATGATATCTAATGTCTAACATAAAATGTCAAATTCCGTATGATATCACCTTTTAGCATTGTTAGGCGACACCATTGCTAGAGCCGCTTTGATCAAACTCTCCAACCTGCTATTTAACCCTGCAACAGTATTTACGAGAGGTTCACAAAACTCCATCTCCTTGAATATGGACTCGTCGCCTTGTATAATTTCAAGCTGGTTTTCTAAGTACTTCCTAAGACTAGCTTCTGCTACATTGATCAAACCAAGAGACTCAGTTGTATGCATGATTTTTGTCACAACCAATCCCGCTAACATCACTTGATTCGCTTTCACAAGCTCCGAAAGATAGCACGGTAAAAGGACCGTTTTGAAAACAAACCATATGTCTTTCTCATCACCACTTCCATTTTTAAGCCTCAAGAAATGAGCTTCTTGACAATTACGAGTGAAACTTCCAACCATATAGTTTAGATATGAAAAGATGTTACCGTATGAAGGTTTGGTAATAATGGTAGACACAAGTCCCGAGGATAGTAAAGATATAAACAGCTCATGGTCGGTTAAAACCGAGTTCGGTATATTTCCTAACTTTAATTTATCCTCAACAGCACCCAAACACTCCAAATGTATATTCTCGTAAGGAAGTAGAAGAGCAATCTTGAGAGTTATAAAGCAATCTACCTCGAGCAATGATCGGCTCAAATCACGAGTAGCATCTTCATGCAATAATACTCCATTTCCTTTCGGAACCGATTGATCAATAATTTTCAACATGTCACTGAATTGGGATAATGACGCTAGCTTCTTGAAGATCACTGCCCAACATTCATGCAAAGCATGAAGTGTAGGGGTATTCTCGTCATGTGTAGTTTCTGCTTCTTTCTCTACCGATTCTTCTTCCTGAAAGTTTTCCCATCCTTCATCCCAATCATCATTGCCCCAATCATTCCCTACGGTAGGTGTTTCTTCCGGGGTTTTCATATCTTCTTTTACACTTTTTGTAGCAAAACCCCCTTCCCACTCTTGTAATACAGATATAAGAACATCAACATGGGCTCGTGAAACCGCGTACTCTGATAGCTTGAAGAAACAAGATACTGCAGAGTCTAGGGTCGAAAGGTCGTTTGGCGTGATCTCGAGGTTAGGTGAAATGTTCGACAGCAATTGTGATGATTTAAGAGCAATCAAAGTATGTGTGAACCTGTTTGGTGCATCTTCATTATCGGCTCCGGTTTCGCGGTTCGTATTTATACTTCCAGTATTTTCCCACCCGTCCCATGGGAGGACGTTAACTTGAAGCTCGTTAGAAAACAAGGTTGAAGTTGTACTGGAATTGGTTATAAATTGCATGAGTTCCAGCATATGAACACGAGCATGGCTCGGGATTTCCATATTATCGGAAAACCGAACCATTCGATCCCACACTGTACTTCGGACCTTATTTAAAACCTCTAAATCACCATCTAATTCACTCAAACTTGACAACACGCGATACAAATGCTGGTGTTCACGGGACCCACGGGCTATATCTTCTAATATCGTTTCCAATATTCTTATGTAAAGATGAGGGAGATCAATGATATTTTCATAATGCCGTTGGACCTCACTGGACAAATTTGCATGGGGGGAGAAATGTGAAATTGCTGCATGATACACGTAACCTATTGCTTTGAATCGACAACCGGAAAGAATCATTGATCTGCAGAAGTTGAGAATTTCTGTATAAGCATCACCCACGAGACCGGAGTTAATATAAGCAAATATAGACGCCCATCCTTCACTTGTCAAGATTGTTTCCTCATTGACCAAGTCAACAAAAGCTTCGAGACAGATCAAAACACAAGTGGGTGAAAACTTCCCTTCTAAGTCATCCGAAGATACAAATTTCTGCAAATCATCGATCAGCCTGAGCCAGAAATTTATGAGCATAACCAGATCATCCTTCCACTTCGAATTCGATGATAGATTATCAAAATTGTCTTTAAAAGATGGAGTAATCTTGAAAAACTTCTTCATAATGCCCATTACAGAAGCACCCGGATAAGCAATAAGTCTGATATACTTTTTGCATCTATCATACGTAAGCTCAAGCTCATTGATGAATAACTGAAGGTTTTCAGGGGTTTGAAAATGGACTACTGATTTAGCGCTATTTTCCAAAGCTGTCAATGAACTAGATATATAATACCCATAGACGTAAGGCCAAGGTACAAGACCCTCAGGAACCCCATCTTTGAAAATGCCAGCAAGTGTTTTTAGCATCTCAGCCAGTGCTTCAACGCTCTTTTCATTTACATTAGCGTAAATTTCGTTGGTAACGCATGCCAAATTTGGACCATGTAAACCAGCAATATTTTTGAAGTTCAGGTTCTCCATGAACGAAAGTTTACTACATTCTTGCTCCATAATCTTGTAAAAACTATCCAGCTCATCAATGCTTAAATTTGACTGATCTGCGTTGATAGCATTTAACAACCGTTTCTTTTCTTCAACCCTTGAAAAACAATTGGAGAGTAGATTATAAATGTAAGCAAGGCGTTCTTTGTTCCGTCCATCAATTTCAGGATACACAGATAAGGAGATTGTTTTGAAGATGTCTTCAGCACAATCGAGTAATTTGCTTTCAAACTGTGAAATCTCCGACTTGATATCATCATTGGTCCAAATCTCGGAAAGAAGGGTTGAAGAAAGGAATTTCAGCAAAACCTGAATATGAGGAACATGTAATGAAAAGATTATTTAGGAGCAGAAAACTTGTGCTACAAGTACTAATTAGTAGAGGTGGCTAAAGCCATATATATACACAACCGTCGATTAAGTTCATTTTATCTCTAACGGGTTAAGTCAATAAGATTATATATAAAGAAACTTACTCAAAGGGTCAAGTGGGTCAAACGGGGGTGAAAGTCATCCGAAGTGTGTTAAGTGCAAACAAAACTTAACAATAGAGTGGATTTTTATAGGGATCGAGTCTGTGTAGCGGTGGGCTGAGGTTAGTCGGCCAAAAGAATGGAAACCATGGTTACCCAAAAAATACTTTTTAAACTGTTCTATTTACAAAATGCTTAGATTATTTTTAACAATATAGATCTGTAATCATATTTAACACATTGATTGTTGATAAAATTCAGTAAATATAATAACGAAGACTTTGCCGGTCGGCGCAACCTGACCAACAAGTCATTATCAAGCCTGTTTTGGCAGTTACCTTACCCACCCAATTGCCATCCTAGCCTATTGGACATGTATAGACATCAGACACTTGCATACCTTGGTTTGATCTAAGCCATAATCCGAAGCTAACTTCATCACATCTTTCAGGATTCTCTTTTTCTCTGTTTTTACAGATTCAATGAAGGAGAATACCACATTCTCCATATAGTTGATGTCTCCAGACAGAAAGCGTGTTGTTTCAATACCAGGAATGATTTGCTCAATTGCTCTCGTATGATCTGCCACTCGCTTTTGTTCCTCTAACTTCAGCTTCCATTCTCTCCAAAATGAGGATTGTGCTTGATCAAATTTGTTGCGCTCATCTACATCCAGAACAGGGATTTAAGAAACAGTAAACTGACAAATTATAGATGGTTCAATTACAGCACAAATAGGCATAAGGTGGCGAAATGGGCTGGTCAGGTGTATTGGGTAACAGGTCAAACCAGTTAACTTTTTATGCGCTGGTCAAAGTGGGTCAGGTTGGGTTAAGTTGACCCACCAACAATTTTTGTATATAGTTTTCTTTTTTTTTTTTTTTGTGTTTTGTAAATATCATCGTATTAAATGTTACTACAGTAATCATAAATTACATATAACATCACTTTTAGCTGAATTTCTACATTATGACCCATTCACCCATATGATCCGTTACAAATGAAACAGAGCCCTGAACTGGCATGATGCAAATAAGTTCAAATTATCACCCCTACAATATATGGAAAATTACCTGAACTTAGTGATGTGTATTTCTCTTGGAACTTTCTTAGCAGCAATTCCCTCCGTTGAGCAGGACCATCACACTCAGCACTGGAGTAGTGCAGCAGACTGTAAATCATCCCCAAGTTCATCAAGCTAGATTTTTCATTATAGTATTTCCTTGATTTCAATTGTTCTTCTATCAATTGTACACCCTTGGATGCATCATTGAGATTTAATAGGATTGAACACCCTAAAATGTCTTCCTCTTCTGTAACAGGTGACACCATGATTGATTTCGCTAGAGAAGAAATGTAACTGTCCTTGGGAGAAAAATCATTCCTTGCCAACCACGACAAAATAGTCGCCATTGCTTGCGTTCCGACACTCATTCCAGAAACAAACTTTTTACCATTTTCTGCTTCTTGACTCAATTCAAGTAACCACGAGAGGCGTAAAGCAACAAAGGTCAGAAGTTTACCATTTTCTTTAAGCAGAGAATCATAATCAGAAGCTTTTTCTGCTGATAGGAAGTCCGCTATATCAGAGAGCGTTGTTTTAATGGTGGTGAAATGGGCGCTTTGTTCTTCATACAGTGTTGCATTAACCTGCCCTGATGAATCGATTAGGTCACCTATATCATGTCCTGATAAATCTGGAACGTCTTCTCCTGTCAATGTTGACAATTTTTCACATTGGCTTGTCATATCCAAATCTTTCCATGCATGTAAAAGTTCGCCAATTGAATCTTTATCACAGTGACTCAAAGCAAACCCCAGAAGTTGCTTCCGAGAATTAATATCCATATTCTCAAGGGCGGGACCCCTTGCCAGAGCGGTACATAAGTCCCAAACAGGACCATGACCCTTCTTTGCCATAATAAGACATAAATCAAAAGCAAGTTGAAGATCACCAGCAACTGCTGCTTCCCTTGCAATAGCTTCTTGGACGGAAGATATCTCATCTTGAGAGTTGAGTCCAAGAAGCTTGGCTATTTCAATAAGCTCATCGACATTAAGATATGCCCCAACTTGACTGGTGATAGCTAATTTGATAATTTCCATTGGGTCTTTGATTTGCTTGAATTGCATTGGTAGAATGTTCACCCCTAATCTTGGGAGCTTAACAGTAAGCGCGTCAATGATATCGGACTCTATCATCACATTTCTACTGCTTGGAAGAATATTCAGACATTCCTTAGCCTTCCATATCTGAAACAAATTCCAAAAGATTGATTGAATTTAGTTATATAATCTTGTAAGATAGAACTAAAGGTGGCCTTCTTGACCCTTCACTTATAAATGGGTCGATAGGGTTAGATAGGCCGAATGGGTCAAACAAAATCGCTTGGCTATAACGTAGACAGGGTTAGATAGGCCGAACGGGTGAACAAATTGCAAGTTGTCCAAAATGTTATTAACACTTTTAATGTATATAACCTCCTAAACCACTTTATCAAAGATTTAGAGAATAATCGTAATCATAATTAATTCATTAACTATTTTCCAAACCCGATTTGACCCATTGCCCAAACCAAACCTCTAAATAGAACTGTTGAAAGCAATGATCATCAAAACAATGTTGTGACATCTTACTTACTTCTGAGCAAGATAAACTTGAAGCTGAGAAAAAGTACTCTCTAGCCGCCAGAATGACAATATTTTCAGCCTTCTCTGTTGGCAACACTACCGAACCAGAGCCTCTTAGATAGTTCCGAGCGAGCGAGAATTTCCCAGCCTTTAATAGTCCCCGGCAGAATTCCATCAGCATGTATTCTAGATCCACAAATGGAAATGCCTTTTCTTGTAGGGACTGGAAGTCTCGCCACATATTGGCCCAGTCATTATCTGTCCGACCAGGTTGTCGGCGAATAAACTTTGAAAGTATAAGGCGAAGAATTTGTTTCACACTCTTGCTATCTGATTGAGCCTCAAGGAAGAAAGTGATTGGCTTGGGAACCTGAACATAAAAAACTAATCTTATAACTCCACCATGAAATTGTGATAGCGCTCGCAACTAGCTCACATCCAATATATGTATTTCTAACTCATTCTTATAATCAGCTTGTTGATATCTTATTTATAAGTAATACTTATACACAAGAAACTTGACATATAGTTCAGAAAGACTCTAAAGTTCTTGGTAATTCTAAAAAAAGGAAATGTTATTTAGATATGTTTGCATAGAACATCCCAAAAAGGGAAGTGCTGCCAGTTTCATGGAATGAAGAAAGTATATACATCAAGAACAATACCCAATCCCGTCTGAGCGAGGTGTGGTGGAGGTGGAATGTAGACAGATCATACCCCTACCCTAGAGTAAACCCGAGAGTAGGGAGACGGCTTCCATGAAGAGAATGAAGAAAGTATATAGTGGAGTTCACATATAAGTTAAACTTTTTAACAGTCCCAAAACTACTAACAACAAATAGCACAGAATGAACAGAGATCATATACCAAGTGATCTCCGACAATGCTGAAACTAGCAACAATTATAAGGTAAACCAACAAGCTAACTGCAGCCATTGTGAACGAAAATAAATAGGCTAAGAAGTGGCAAAACAATCCATGACAGCATTAGAAAATGCTGGGAGGCGATCATGATGAGAGTAAAGAAGCAATGATCTTTCTAAAGCTGAAAACTACGTGTGACCATAGAACATAAATGCATACCTGGTACAATGTCAAAAGCCTTCCAGCCTCAACATGACCTTCTGCAAGTTTAAGATGCTTTTTGAGTCCCTCTACTTCATAACCTGCCCAAATACAATATTGTTAACGCAGACCCATTTTTTACTTCAATCGATTCTTTCCAGGAATATGCCTCATAAAAGGACTACTATTTCCGTGACAGGAAGCCAATAAATGTGTTCCCTGTCTACAATTTTTCCGTTTATACTAGTGCCTACTTAGGAAAATTCCAGACCAACGTGAAACGTAAGAAATGAGAGTTGTAAGTAATTCAATCATTTTTTAAAAAAAATTTGATATCCTTGAGCAAACACAACATCCACAAAGAAAATGATTGCTAATGTAAAACACGAATGACCATGCATTTTCAATTTGCAAGCTACCATATAATAAGTCCATGTACAAAAATGCTTACCATGCAAATATGGAAGTTTAGATAATATTGAGGCCATCGTACTCCACTTATCAGTAGCAGTAACCAAATACAAACACTGAAGAGCGCAGTCTACCGCTTCAGCTTCATTTCTGAAGTAACTGCTTCCCCCAAACTCTCTGCACCCCTCTTCAAAAACTATCAAGCAGACCTCAATCTTATTCTCCATGGCAACTTCTTTCATCCATCTAACCAAAAACGAATGAGCAGTATCAACCACTTCATCCTCAGGAGGCAGAGATACACTGACTAGTTTCTTATGCATAAATGGTAGTGCTCTATCTTGTAGTCTTTTAATCACATTTTCCACATCAATCCCCTTAAGCATCAACTTGAACTTTTCATAGTCAGACAACTGTTCCCAGGTGATTAGGCTCATGCTAAAATTCATATCATGGTCATCAGAGTAAATAAGCTGGTGCAAATAAGAAATAAGCTCGTGGAACTCTTGCAATTCTTTGATCCCCTTGTGGCAAGCAAATTCAATCAAAGAGAGGCAATTGTCTAGCTGCCCACTTAAAGTGTCCATATCTCTAGCTCGACATTTGTACCAGTTAGATAATTCATCAGTTGATGGCCATATGTATCCCGTTAACTGCTTCACAATTGGTTCAGTTCTGATCTGAACACCACTCTCGTGACTTTCCGGGAGTGTTTTGATATAATTTACCATCTTTTCACGTTCAACCCAGTCCACTTCTCTTAGAGCACTAACCTGAGGAGAAGAACACCCAGGAAGCAGCTGTCCATATGTCTGAACAGGGACCGTCTCAGGGATAGCAGCTAAAACTTCAAGAATGCAAGGAGATACTGAATAAGGATGGCGCTTGAAAAGAAGATTTAAAGCTCCGATTTTCCCACTCTCTGCAAGTGCAGTAGCAGCTTCTTTAATAGGCAATGAGCGAAATTTACGATAATCCTGCGCAGAAAACCTGAAAGAGGCTAAGTATATATGTTTTAGTAGTACCAAAAAATAAAAGGCGGGATTATCAAACATATAGCACAATATAGACAGGATTATTGAATAAAACTAATCAAGAAAATTAAAGAATTTCGCTCAATTCATGAAAAACATATAGCACAATATATAAGATCATCCAACATTTAAAATTAAGATGCAATTGTGGAAAATAATAATTTATGCTTTGACATAAATCTATATAGCCCTATTACCTGCCCATGTTTATTCCAATAAACGTCTCCAGCCTATCTCTAAACTGCAAAAGCTTTAGTCTTGCCAAACGAAAATCCCAAGTTGGGCTACCTTCTTCATCTTCCTCCTCTGAGAATATGTAGCGGTTTGTTAACTGGAGACCATAGGCAAGTAACGCCCTCATTGCATCTTCAGTTGGCCCAATTCTATCTAAACACTCAGAAAGTACAAAATCCTGATCCTTAACATGTGAAAGTAAAGTCTTAATTTCACTTGTTCCGTGTAAAGAATGCAGCCACTGTGCTTTCAGCAAGTCATCTTTGTCCAGCCCATGATGATCAGCCAACTTGAATGCCGCATCAAACTGCTTGCTACTAATTAGAATATCATAAAGTTCCTGAACAGATTTTTTTGAAAATGACATTAAGCTCCATTGCAATTTAGCAGTCTCAAACTGCTTATGTTTTTCCATGGTAACTGGCTCAAAGAGAATCAGATCTGATGGTGCAATATTACTGTCAGATGATCTGCTTTCTAGAATAAATATACAACCTGACAACTGTGGCACTCGTTCTAAAATTGGCAATGAGTACTGAAAATCATTCTCCAAGACCTTAACACCGCTGTCAATGTCAATCATAATAATTTTACCACTTCTACTAGCAGTGACGAGAATACGGTCAGTCCACCAAGTAAAATCTATTATATTGCTCAAGTCATTTTTGTCTTTGAGACTAACTACTGTAAGCAAGCGTTCCTCGCTCAGCTTATAGATGACCAAGCATCCTCTCAAATCCAATGTAGCAACAAATTTTCCTTCTGGTGAAAAGAGAACCTTTGGAGATGATATTTGATCTAAGTAACCTTTTGTTTTAGCATAGAGACCTTCAAACTCAGAAGAAGCCACTTGCTGTAAGCCTGATTCTCTACACCATTGCCAAAGAGAAATACTGTAAGGTCCTGAAGGGGTAAAAAAAATTGAACAGTGCATCAATAGGTGGAGAATCTCTTCAAAAAGTAATGAAATGATTTAAAAGAGAAGATAACATCTGATTTTATGGTAATAAGAATATAACGTCTTTGAAAACATGTCAAATAGTACTATCCATGTCCCTTTACGAGTTTACGGATTTCAGTATGGTAAAACCACAGTGTTTAGGACCTCAAAATCAGAATTCGTCACATAAAACAAATCCATAAATCTGAGACATACCATAAGTAAATTTGACCAAATCAGGTTTATAGGTAGTATTCAGAGCGTTCTGCATGTTCATGCATCAAAACTTTAGGGGGATAATTATCTGTAATAATTCCTCGATTATCTTTCAGCTAGCAGGTTTCGCCAAACAAAAATCATTAACTACATGGGTCCATAAACAAAATCCATTATCTACTTCAGTCCTCCCACTGTTTTGTTTAACTAAGGCCCATAAAATGAGTTCCCTAAAACTGCAAGATACGTTTGATGACTGGTGTGAAGTTGATAAAAAAGATGTGAGATGGTATTTGTTAAGTTACAATAACTCACGGCTTTTTTTTCTATCGATCAAAATGAAATGCATCTTGGTTCAATGCTTTCATAGGCGCTTTCATCCGTTTTTTTCATATGTAGTCAGAAGAATTTATGTATTTAAAAGATTAGGCATGTTTTCAAGATCTCTGTGATTGTTTTACTGTGATTTATAAGCTTTTGGTTATGCCGTTGAGTGTAGACTGAGATAAACAAGAAACCCAAGGGAATGGATATATGATATAGACGTGCGGTAGAAACCCAGTGGAGGAGGTGAAGGTAATGTGTGGTATGTGTTGAAGACGAACAGTTTCCATAAACCCCGTGGATTAATCGGCCAAAAGGTCGGAAACCATGAGTACAAAAAATAAAAAATAAAAAATAGTTGAAGATTAAGATGTGTTCATTTCTGTTCGAGAGGTGGTTAGTGGCTTAGTGCTCAGACATGAAAAATGAGGTGAAACCTACACATTGACTACCACTCAAGGGACAATTTTGTGACGCACTCTTTAATCAATTAATAGGAATGGCCAGGTTCTGTTCCTCTTACAACTTGAACTAGTACAGAACATGAAAAAAAATCAAACAAGGCAAGAACTGAATGTTACCAATGCTAATGCTGGAGGTTGACGTGATGCTAACAGCACTACTAACTACAGCAAGTAACGAGCTATCTGGATAATATCCACAACAACAAACATTCTGCGGGAACTGCTTCTGTAGCAATGAGTCACTATTCGAGCTGCTCATAGTGGAAATGGAGGCACTCGGGTCCTGACTAATCTCAATATCATGAACTGAGCCATCTGATGCAAGTATGCTAAAGGTACACCTGTGAAATTTGTTCACTTCAAAAATCTAAAAATCATAATAATATCACTAACAAAGACACAAAGTTATAAAACGATACACGTAGCTGATATTTGACTAGAGAATAGAGATTGTATCAGAGCTATGGCACTTACAAAGAAGACTTTTTCTTATCCTTCTCGGCATATATAACGAAACTAATAATTGGCAGAGGCACTTTTAAATGCTGCTTTGTAATTCTGGTAATCTCTTCACCATTGGCTCTTATAAAATACAAAGTATCAGTACTGTCAAAAACACCTAGAACACCATGCTCCTCTGACCAGGCTCCAAACATAAACGTGACAGGGAAGCTGCCTGATTTCACAGATCAAAAGTTAGTGGTCGGACAACACAGGACCATGTTAATAAGGGTCAATAGAAGCCAAAAATTGGCATGCTCTAATATAAGAGTCTTAAGTGGAAGAGAATGTAGCTTGTATGATATGTGCACTGCAGAAGCATTAAATTCCACATGTTTGCAATTGCTTCCATATTAGTTTAGTAAATAAAGGGTGGGATGATGCTGTATTCTAATTGTGAAGTCATGAATACAATAAACTCAAATATAGGCTGCCGTTGGTTCAACTATATAAAGTTGTTGATATTTAGACAGTAAACTGGAAGCAAGTAGCATAATAGTGCCACAATTGTAAAATGAAAAGCATTCTGAAATTTTCAGAAATCTTACTAGTGAATATCCCACAAGGCTCTTGATAATCATCATTTCTCTGTAAGATGGTTATCTCGTTTCCAACTGCTATAGCCACATGTTCACCACTTGGAGAAACGAACATAGATATCCATTTGCTTAACTTATGTGGATGTCTATTTGTGGTCCATCTTTCTCTAAGCTCGCTGAGACCTTCATGATACAACATAAGCGATAGATACATAAGAGGCGGTGAACCATCTCTAAATTTAACAAATTCAAAAGAAGCATAATCATATCCATTGTAGAACACATCATAGAATTAATATTACATGTAAGAGAACACATCAACCTATATGTAAATACTAAATCATATATGTAACGATAACAAAAAAGAAAAAATATAGCCACACCTTGTATCCTAAGAAAGGAAAGGAACAAATCAGATATTTGCATACTAATAGCTTATGATATTTTAGCTACGAATCTAAAACATGCAGAACCTCATTTTGACTTTGCTGGTATGTACAGTTAGATAGCTAGATACAATCAAGCATATACAAGAAAGTAACCTACTATTATCTCTATTCTCAACCACATTTAAAGCCAATAATACCCATCATGCTGCGGCCAAGATATCTTTAGCAAATAAATGAACTTTTATGATCCAACATTTTAAAGCATTCTAATCGAAATAGTACTAAAGATATAAAAATGCTAACCCCATGAACCACCTATACATGATACAATTATATCACGAGAATCATCTCACCACAGTCCCATGGCCCATCTCCAACAAATGGGCTAATCCGCTTTCNATGCTAATCCATGAACCACCTATACATGATACAATATACCACGAGAATCATCTCACCACAGTCCCATGGCCCATCTCGCTTTCTTCCATGTGCTTGCTAAATGCTAACAAATATGGAACATAAGCTTATTCTAAGTGAACAAATATGGAACATAAGCTTATTCTAAGTGAAACACATAATGTGCATTCTATTTTTACCTAGCTTTAAGTGGTTTGAGCCTGTGCCAGTGGCCCAAGCCTCGTGGATTAGCCCGCCAAAACGTCATACACCATGATTCCCAAAAAAACATACATTTAGTGATCTCTTACACGTAACCCGAAGGAGAAAGTCTAGAGGTAAAATCTTAGGAGTCCCAGTATGAGGTCTCAAGTTCAAATCCCGCAAGATGCAAACTCCTTTGGACACACGCCCTAGTCATATAATCCACAATTGTGGAGGGCTAACTGCTTAGCATAAACATTTACCATTGTCAAGTCCCTCAAACCTAAGGTTGATCCTAGTTATTGATTCCGCTTGTGATTAAGCTTCAAATTCACAACTATCAAATCCACCATTAAAACTTAATCATTTTGCAACTATTTATCGCACACTCTCCTAAGCAAGCGGATGCGTCAGTCTAAACATTGTCATCCACAAAATGTCCTCGAATACAACGTTTCCGACAATTGACGTTTCTGGGAAACTTCTCATTTTCCAACAACTAAACACACTCTAAGGCACTCTCTTATACATGCCGCTAAGTCAATCTTAACATTGTCATCCACATAGTATCCTCCCGTGAGGCCGTCAACGTTTCCGGTTATCAACCTTTCGCAACTATTTATCATTTTCCAGATATCACACACTCTCCTAAGCAAAAGTCTAAACATTGTCATCGACATAGTATCCTCGCGTGAGCCCGTCCGGTTATCAACCTTTTGTTAATCATTTTGCAACTATTTATCACATATTGTCCTCGGTTACAACGTTTCTAACAATTGCCGTTTAGTGAATCTCATTTCGCAAATACATATAACTAACACATCCAGAATAAAATCAAAGCAAAATTGAAAGCCCTCAAACCTGATTGTTGTGTGTTCTAGTCTTATCATTTTTGCAAATATAAGACACTCTCTCAAACAGGCCGCTAAGTCGGTCGTAACATTGCCATCCACATACTATCCTCGCGTAAGCCAGTCCGGTTATCAACCTTTTGTTAATCATTTCGCAACTATTTAATCACACACTCTCCTAAGCAAGCAGATGCATCAGTCTAAAAATTGTAATCCACGTTTTGGACAATCGACGTTCAGTGAATCTCATTTCGCAAATACTAAAGCATCATAATTCTACGCGCACTTTCTATCAACTATCTATAAGTATAAACTAATCACTAACACATCCAGAATTAGATCAAATACACGTCAGCAAAACTGAAAGCCCTAAATAAACATCGAAACGATACCTTTAGTTGAGATAAAACTGAATAAACTTGCTTTACTCCCTTCATTCACCTAACATTCAATTCAAATCATTTAATTAATTAAACATCACAAACTAATTAATTTCAATTCTAATCAAATATATAATGATGATAATGATACCTGTTGATGATGATGAAGAGGTGGATAATTAGAAGAATAGTTTCTAGAAGCGTGCTGACGTGTCTCGTATAGGACTTGCGAATCGGTTATATTTGGATTGTGATTTATGATCGCCATTGTTGATCAAGCTACTTGAAGAAGAAGAAGATCTTATGAGGAAATTTGTACGGATGATGATTCTGTTTGTAACTGTAAACCGGGTCGGGTTGGGTTGGGGTTTGGAAATTACCGGATTTTTTTACTGGTTATGGACTCGTAACTTGAATTTAAAAATATCAATACAACTTTTTGAGCTATCATATATAGATAGGTCATGTTTGGCAACAAGCGTTAAGGAAGCGTTTAGGAGCGACAAGTGGTAAGCGGTAAGCATTTAGATGAAAAGCTTGTTTGGCAACATCTCTAATAGTGGTTGAAACTATCCTAATCGCTCCAAAATGAAATGCTTCTTGAATGAGCTTTTCAGAATTGCTTCAAGCGTTTAGATACTGAAATTACATATATACCCCCATTTGTTTAATCATTTATTTTATTTTAATGTGTATATGACCTTTTTCGTAATTTTACACTTTATAATTACTGCTACAGCTACGTTACCAAACATGTTTCTTAAATAAACAACTACTGCTTACTGCTTACAGCTTACTGCTACTGCCAACTATAAAATAGTTTATTGACATGTAATCTTTTAAGATGTATTTTTTATGTAATATTTTTTGTCTATGTATTTTGGTATTGACTCTATCATTTTTTATTGGAACTAACTAATATTAATACATTGGGCTAAGTTATGACTATTTCTTATGATAGTCAACAATGCCCGTATGATGCACATGTGCTGTATAGAAGTTTTCATAGATTTAAAATACGTGCGATACACATGGGCTATATAGAAGTTTTCATAGCGTAATATTCGGCATTTATTTTCGTCATTTTATATTTAAGCTTTCATGGTGTCATACATTTGCTAAGCTTTATACGTACTTAGAATACTTTATTGAGTTGCACATGGGCTGTATATAAGTTTTTATATCGTAATCTTCATAACTTATTTTCGTCATTATATATCTAAGCTGTGATGGTATCACAATTATAAGCATGACACACATTTAAAATAGTTTATTGACATTAAAAGAGTATATGTGAAGAGATTTTTTTCAAGATGTTACATTGAAAAGAGTTTCTTCATATGTAATTTTTTAATATGTATAAGTTACATAAATTATTTTAAATATGAAGCGATGAAATTAATGTTGGAAACATTTTATATTTATCCACGTGCAATGCAAACAGGTTTGGACTGCCTCAGGACCCATGCGATGCACACAGGTTGGATCTAATTGTTTTTTTCGTAATGTTCGGGACTAATTTTCGGTTCATGTTTGAAACTCTCATTTTTTTGTGAAAGACGGACTTCGTTGTTCAAATAAATTACATTATTAAAAGCGAACTATAAAACAAATTTCCTTTTTAACAAAACTATAAAAACATAAAACATTAAAGTGATTAGTATATTCAAGAGTATAAATTATAATTCGTATAATAAATTATAATTTGTATAGTAAAATATTGCATGTTTAATTTGTAACGTACTATTAATATGAAGGCTAAGTATTCATCTATATTGACACCGGTGGCCGTGGCGTTGTTCTTGTTGTTGTTCTTCTTGTTGTTGTCTTTGTCGTTGTTGTTCATTGGCATTTTGCATGTTTTGTTCTTGATACAATTTTCTTGACTTGTCGATCTCTTTCTTTAGTGTGAAGAGGTTTTTTGCAAAATGTTATATTTAAATGAGGCTTTTCATATGTAATCTTTTAATATGAGTAAGTTACATAAATTATTTTTTAATTACTGCATTATTACAACATTTTTTCATAAACTATAATATCGAATTTGGAGCATTCATTAGTAACTCATTCTAAGTATTTACAGTATGACGACATGAATCACATGATCTCAAACTCAAATAAATAATGCTTACCTCGTGATAGGTGTAGGATAACATTTGAAATACAATTTTCTTCTCCTTTATATACTTCTTCGAGTTAGAAGATTCTCGTTGTTATGATGATAGTGTGAAGATATTTTTATTATATACTATCATTTGCAATATGTAACATCGACATAATTTACACAGTCATATCAAATATCAAAGTCACGCAATATTCCAAGACGTTTAATTAAGAAAGTGACATTAACAAAACGCAAGACAAAAAACTACATTAAGAGCAAAAATATTAAAATGCACCAACAAAGTGTAGTAATAATTATTGACTAAAAGTTGAATGCTCGTCACATTATTTTCAATAAATTTACTTGCTAACGAATCAATAGTATTAGCCCGTTTATCGGTATTACATGAAGTAAAATATTGCATGTTTAATTTGTAACGTACTATTAATATGAATGTTAAATATTCATCCCACCGGTGGCCGTGGCGTTGATCTTGTTGTTGTTGTTGTTGTTGTTCTTGTTGTTGTTGTCTTTGTCGTTGTTGTTCATTGGCCTTTTGCATGTTTTGTTCTTGACACAATTTTTGTGACTACTCGATCTCTTTCTTTAATGCTTTTTGATGCGCTACAAAAAAAATAGATATAGTTGATCGTTAGTAACTTAAATACAGTTAATCAATATATTGCATTTTCGATCAAAGTAAAAATGTTCGTGCATGTTCCACTTAATTGATAAGACAACGATGTGTAGGATCTCTTAAACCATTAGAGAAGATGATGTTACTACCAAATCTTCTAAGCTACCATCTTTATGTCCTACATTGTTACACGCAAAAAACACACGTGAAATTTACATAAAATAATATAAATCAATATGCTAAATAAATAAGACAATATGATGCTTACTTTACCACCATAATAAGTTGTAGCCCAATGTGCACGCGGTGTGGAGGAAGTTGTGGTTTGTTGTGTGTGATTTTTGACACATTATATAGTTGATAAAATATTTGTAACTCATGGACGGGAAGGTAAAAAGACTAACCACTAATTGATGTGTTTAATTTATGTATTCATGGCATTTTTGGTTTGTATTCTTTGAGGTTTAGAGATGGCTTGAAACATGTTGTACCGTACAAACTTTTGTACACGATTCCTATGTACTTACCCTTATGCATGACTATTAAATCAATGTACTAACACATGAAGCTTCCACATTTCACTCTCAATTCATGAAATATTTATTGTGAGCACTTTGCATTTATAAGACAACTTAAGCTTTTAGTATATAAGATTTACTTCTCTTTTGCTTTCTACTCACTAAAAAAGTTTTAAAAAGTACATTGATATTAAATCATTTTATAGTACGTGTAAAATGGTAGAGGCCAGAAGGAGTGCAAAATGGTGAGAGAGCAAATGGTTTTGCTCTTCTCGTGGTCCTAACATGCAAATTATGGGAGAGAGCAAGCATTTTTGTGCTTCGGGTGTACGTGTCACTTTTCTAGTTTTTCTTTTAATAAAATGTGGGGTGCAAATAAAAGAGAAAGCAAACATATTTTGCACATCTAGCCACGTGTACCAATTATAAGTCTTGGCTAGCAAACTTGAGGCGCGCAAAAAGTCTCAGCGTGCAAACATATTTGCGAGAGAATTTCGAAAGGAGACACATAGAGTTACGAAAATAAACCATTGAAAATCGTGTTACGAAAATCTACTCTATGCGCAAATTGCTTGTTATCCCTATTAATTTTACGCTCCTTGTATTAGATCCTTACACGTGTGCTTTAACACCACATCCACACTCGACACGTGGCACGGAGCGCAAATTTTTTGCTCTCCCAACCTCTTTTGCGCTCCCAATTTTAAGATTTATGTGGACACGTTGCATGGGAGAGCGCAAAAATGGCCCGGAGCGCAAATATTTTGCTCTCCCATGAGTTTTGCACGCCTTATTTAATGGACAAGATATTGACATATACCCGGAGCGCAAATATTTTGCTCTCCCTCCAGTTTTTGCGCTCCCATAACATTTTAATACTTTTTTTACATAGCCGCAAATATTTTCTCTCCCAAAATTTTTTGCGCTCCCATAACATGTTAATACTTTTTATATACTACGTTACATTCAATTTTACAAGTAAAACACGTTGTGTTTTTTTTTTTTTTTAAGATGGGAGCGCAAATTTAATAGGGAGTGCAAAAAAATTGCGCTATGTGTTTTTTTTATTAATGTGAGTTGGGCCCGCAAGGAGTGCAAAAATGAAAGGAAAGCAAAAAAAAATGCGCCGTTAGTAGTTTTTTTTTAAATGGAATTAAAAGTGTCGTTTTTGGTAAGTTTATTGTGAAAAGTGACATTTTGGTAATTTTTTTTCATATTTTCGCTCTGAGTCCACGTGTCAAATTTAGGTGTGCTTTTACTTTGATAAAAGTACACGTGTTATGATCTAAAGCAAGGCGTGTAAATTACGAGGTCGTGCAAAACTTATTTGCATGTATAATAGATTTTGGTAACTCATTTTTCAAAGGTCGATTTTGATAACACGAATGCTAATTTGCTTCATCTGGAAATTTCCACTTAATTTTATATAACCCTACATTAAAATTATCCTCTCGTTACACAACAGAAATACTCAAAAATAATGTTGATCAAGGCCTGATACCTAATCACATTCACTTATATTTTCTCAATAATATGAATATATCCTAAGGTTTTTTTCTTTTATATATATATATATATATATATATATATATATATATATATATATATATATATATATATATATATATATATATATATATATATATATATATATAT